>JASDQU010503614.1:0-10524 GCA_032191745.1 Picea mariana
ATCCCAGTTCAAACTATATTTCCAGAACTTGACAAGGAAGGAAAAATCATATTGGAGCCTGAATCCATCACCGATACAAGAATTTGCCAGCTGAGGAATAGATCCATTTAAGAGTATCTCATTAAATGGAGGAAACTACTAGCTAAAGATTCCACTTGGGAAGATGAGTCTTTTATACAAAAGAATCCAGATTTACTCAAGTGTTGGGGACAACACTTGTCTCAAGGGGAGGGGCATGTTAAGCCCTAATATTGTCTCATTACCCCTTAATAGGGGCATATTACATTAGTAATGTTATTTTATTTATGTTGGCTTTATTCCATTAGTTGTAATTATACCTCCTAGTCTCCTATATATACCAAGGAGACATTTTCATTTGGAATCATCTCGTACTTGAACATTTATGTGGGGTAAAAGTAGGTTTCCCCCTCGAAGAGGCTAATTATCTGAAATTATATATTTTTCAAGGTGTTGAGTACTTTTTCTGGGGTTTTTCTATGCTATATAGATATTTGGTTCTTAACAGGTCCTATAATCATAGGTGACTTTATTCTTCAACTATCTATTTAGCATTTCTCTCGTAACAAAGACATATGGCTTCATGGGCTTGGTTGATTTCACTTCTCCTTCCATCCATTTTGCCCGATCCTTCATCACCTTGTTGCACCCTTCATGCCCTCGCCCTCGATTTTTTCACCCCTCCACCGTTTTCGTCCCTACATGAATAAACAAACTTAGGATACAAAACATTAGGTTAATAATAAATGGCTAGTGGCATTTTTTAACACTAAATAACATAATAATGTTAATTCAATTAAATTAGTGTAGTTAGAGTAATAAAACTATGTTAGGCTTCTTAATAATAAATTAATTATTAATTAATTAATAATTAATTGAAACCTAGGATTGAAACTAATTAACAATAATTAATTAAATAATTAGTAATTAGGTTAGTTTGTTTAAGTTAGCAATTAGGTTAGTGTATTATAATTAAACATTAATTAAAAATTAAATTAAACATATAAATATAAAACAATTTTAAATTTTAAATTAAATAAAACAAATATAAAACCAAATATAATATAAAACATAAATTAAATAAAAATGATAAAAATAATAATACATATGATAAACAATAATAAAAACAAAAATAAAATAAAAAAACAAAAATCCTAAGTTCTAAAACCCATGCGCATTTTTCCCCATATCCCGAACCCACCCTACGTCACTCAACTAAAAGAAGGGTCCGAGAAAATCTATTTTCCCTGGGACACTTTTCACCACCAAGTGTCACTGGACTCCCCCGCTAATACCACTTACCACCCCATGGGGGTCTGGGATACCACTATCCCACTCCAAAACCGATTTTGCCAAAAATCAAAACCGTGTTTTCCCTGTTCGAGCACCTATGTTCCAACGACGATTCCGGGAAAAACAAAAGGATTTTTGAGAAACAGAGAGAGATTTTTCTCTGTAATGGTCTAGATAACAATAAACTCTTTCCTTATTTTCACATGTATCATTTATTGGGAGAATCGAATCCATCTTTGAGCACTAGTTTTCAGGATTCCATGTTTCCTGATTTTGTCATGTTTTTGCGATGGTTGTTTTGGAGACTTGAAGGTGAATTTGGAAAAAACAGAACGAGGTTTTTTCTCAGGACAGAATCATATACAATAACCTCTTTACAGTTTTTCAAAAATGTCATATTTTTGGAGATACAATCATCTGAGTTGACTCCTATTTTCAGCAGTTTGACCCACCTTTCATGGCAGACAATTCAAAATTTTCAGGGATTTGTTTCTATCTTTGGCCAGGTTGTTGATTTCGACCTCCTGAGCTTGGGGGAGAGTATTTTATATAACTTTTTGTACTTTAAATGTGTTAAGTGGGGTTGCATGATGTGGAAATGAACTTTGAGCACACTATTGTATAAGAAAACTTGGCTGGAACTAATAGACAGAATTTGCAGCTACTATTTTGGGATTCTTGTGGTATGTGTTTTAGCAATGTTTTTCTTATGTGATCATATGTTTGAATGTATTGTTCCTTTCCATTACATTTACACATTTAATGTGATTGATTTCTTAGGTGATAAACATAATTCCTTACTTCAATGCTCTATTTTGGAGAAGCTTCACATTTATGTTCATTTTCTTCTAATATAAATGAATTCATAAGACCATGCTTGTTTTGAAACCCTCGCTATCTCCCATATACACAGTAAAAAATCCAAAGTGATAAAGTGTGTTCTTGTATTTCCCCATTATATATTTGCAAGTTTTATCTTTGAAGCCCAAATATAAAGCCAACATCCAACAAACCATCAATCAATCAAAACAAACCTTGTATTATCATAACTAACCTAAAATCTATCATAAACAAAGCTAGATCAAAAAAGAGAGAGCCCTCTCTGAGTCTTGGAGGGATAGATCTAGGATTCCAATTGGTTTTATGTTACCTCCGTTACTTCCTCCACAGCCTTAGGCAAATTATAAAGTGCTAACATAGCGATGACCATACTGGGGACTATTCCTCATAAAAGTGTATCAAGTTCCAGATCCAATTACTGATGGTGGAAAGTGATTAGACACAATAAGGATGAGTCATCCACCTAGTGACTCTAATCAACTCCAATCAGTTTCAAAGACTCCACTAGAGGAAGAACCGGAAACATGACAAGACAATCTAAAAATATTAGGTATGCAAGTTGGAATTGTAACCAAGACATAATTGGTTTTATTTTTAATTATTTCATCCCTTTTTGTGAACATGTCCAAGATCATATTGCTGAAACTCATGTTGACCAAATTCAACCCGAGGAGCCTTAAGAGATCAAGACAACTTTTACAATATCTGTACATACTCCTACACCTGTATATATTCCATATAGATACAAGCCTCTTGTATTACCTCGTATACTCCATGATTTCCCTACCAATTATTACAAACATCTTCCCAGGTTTGATGGAGAACATGGTAATATCACATCTGAAAAACACATACAAGGTTTTGAAAATTATCTTGACCTTTTCAAGGTTGAGGAAGATGATGTCTGCATTAGGATTTTTGATTTATCTTTGCAAGGTAGAGCTCAGGAATGGTTCAAAAATTTGTCAGCTACAAGAATTCCCAATCTTCAACAGTTTGTAAAAATATTCCTTGATAAATGGGAGATCAAGGGAAATATTTTCTTCATTCTAGAAGAGTATGATCATTTGAAACAATAGCCAGGAGAAACAGTGTATCACTTTTCAGCAAAATTCAACCAAGTTTACAATTCAATGCCTGTTGAGATAAAGCCTCCCCCTAGTTTATCTCTTTTACACTACCCAGATGCCTTTAATCCGGAGATGGAATTTCAACTAAGAGAAAGGAAAACTATTACACTCAAGGAGATGCAATATAGTGAAAGTAGTGTGGAAGAAAATTTGTTGATCAAAAGGTCAAATATCAAGGCAGAATAAAGGAATAAAATAGCAAAGGAGTCGCTGAAATCTTCAGAAGATAACTAGACATTCTGGCTAGAACAATGAAAGAAATGATGCAGAAAGTCATCATGGGAAATGAACCTTTTGTTCAAGGGCATCATGTTTCATTGGTTATAGAGAAAGAAAGGGTCATTGTTCCCAAACAATTTAGAGCTCATCCTTGGTATCATGGAATGGAAAATGATTGTTTCATGTATTCAATTCACAACATAGTCAAAGATGAAACTCCAACTCATCTTGTAGAAGAGCCATCAATTGATATGATGTCTATGTTTGATGACATTTCATTCATGGATGATCTACCCAGGAACGATCAATATGATGAGGATTACATCAAGATGGATTTTCCAAAGCAATCAACAACATATTGTTGGGAGGAAGAAGATCAGTTGCAATTCAAACATGACAGTCAGCTTGTGCATAGAAATTATGACAACAATGAGAAAAATGCAGAGTAAGTGGAAAGACTTTACTCTTATGTTTCTCTTCATTTCAATTTCTCAGATAAAATTATAAACAGGTTGTAAATAGTGAAGATGTATAATATTATAATCAATCCGTTAAGAAGGTCATTGATGACATGGGAGTTGTTTTAGATCCAGGATTACAGCCACTAAGTTCCCTTGACTTTTAAATTCCAGATGAAAGTTTAGAGCCCGAAACAGAATTTCAATCATTGGAATATAACTCTGTACCATTAGTATTCAATTCATTTGAAATTTTGAAGAAGACTCTTGAGTAGATGCTGAAGGATAAATACATACAAAGTCAAGAAATTTCACTTGAATCAATCCAGCAATCATGTCTATCTCTTCAGGATCCAATAGTTGATTTGTTGGATGATCCGTGTTGTCAAGATCATGTTTCATGTGTCAGTTATGGAATTGAAAGCATTTATGATACATACATGGTTAGACAATCATTTTCATGGTTTGATTCAACAACAACTTCTTCTCAAAGTTCATTAGAAAATCTACAGACAAATCAGAATTTGCATAATGATACAGATGGCATATGTGTATTATCAGGTCATGGTATTAAAATGGATAAATTTGAATATCAGGAGATAGGTCATGTTTATCATGATCCTATAGTTGTCTATATGGAGGATCTATTCTTTTCAGAATGCCCATTGATACCTAAAGTTTATGTGATTGTCCACAGTCCCAAGGCTTTGTGTTGTGAAGATCAGGTTGGAAATCAGTCTATGTTGCCCATGCAAGTTCTATTTCCGATACTGGTTAAAAATAGTGAAAGAGCAGAGTTATTAGAGAAATTGCTTGACTGGTTGCACTGACATTATTGTATCATTTAGAACAGAAAAATTATCAGCAGTGTAGGGTAGGTAGCAGTTTGATTAAGCTCAATCATTTGAGCATATTTTTCAGTAGTGTGTGGTTTCCAGTAGATTTTGCAGTTGATAGTGTATAGTTTAGTGTTCATTTTAATTTGAGTCAGTTCGAAGATTGTAGCTACAGTGACTCCATGACCCAATGGATAAGGTATTGGTCTACATGTTCAAATTTCTATGGTTCTTGTCACCTCTCGAAACAGATGCCATCCCCAGGTGGATCCTATGTTGGGGTCCTATAATCATAGGTTACTTGATTCTTCAGCTATGTATTTGGCATTTCTCTCGTAATGAATACATCTAGCTTGTTGGGCTCGATTGATTTCACTTCTCCTTCCATCCATTTCGCCCGATCCTTCATCACCTTGTTGCACCCTTCATTCCCTCGCCCTCCATTTTTTTACCCCTCCACCGTTTTCATCCCTACATGAATAAACAAGCTTAGGATAAAAAAAATTAGGTTGATCATAAATTGTTAGTGGCATTTTTTAACACTAATTAGCATAATAATGTTCATTTAATTAAATTAGTGTAGTTAGATTAATAAAACTAGGTTAGGCTTGTTAATACTAAATTAATTACTAATTAATTGAAACCTAGGCTTGAAACCAATTAACAATAATTAATTAAATAATTAGTAATTAGGTTAGTTTGTTTAAGTTAGCAATTAGATTAGTGTATTAGAATTAAACATTAATTAAAAATTAAATAAAACATATAAATATAAAACAATTTAAAAATTTAAATTAAATAAAACAAATAAAAATAACAATACATATATTAAACAATAATAATCATAAAAAACAAAAATCCTAAGTTCTAAAACTCACTCGCATTTTTCCCCATATCCCGGACCCCCCCCCTACATCACTCAACTAAAAAAAGCGTCCAAGAAAAGAGGTTTTCCCTGGGACATTTTTCACCACCAAGTGTCACCGGACCTCCCCCCAATACCACTTACCACCCCAAGGGGGGTCCGGGCTACCACTATCCCCCTCCAAAACTGCTTTCCCCAAAAAACAAAATCATTTTTTCTCTGTTCGACCACCTATATTCCAAGGACGATTTCGGGAAAAAAATAAGGATTTTTGAGAAACAGAGAGAGTTTTGTCTCCATAATGGGCTAAAGAAAAATAACCTCTGTCATTGTTTGCACAAGTATCACGAATTTGGAGAATCAAAGCTATCTTTGAGCATTGTTTTTCAGGATTCCATGTTTCCTGATTTTGTCATGTTTTTGTGGTGGTTGTTTTGGAGAGCTGGAGATGAATTTGGAAAAACCGAAAGAGGTTTTTTCTTAGGACAAGATCATATACAATAACCTCTTTCAGTTATTTCACAGATCTCATATGTTTGGACATACAATCTTCTCAGCTGACCCCTATTTTCAGTAGTTCAGCCCACCTTTCATGGCAGACAGTTCAAAATTTTCAAGGATTTGTTTCTACCTTTGGCCAGGTTGTTGATTTTGAGATCCTAAGCATGGGGGGGGAGTATTTTCGATAAATTTTTGTACTTTAAATTTGTTAAGTGGGGTTAGATTATGTGGAATTGAACTTTGAGAACACTATTGTATAAGAAAACTTGGCTGGAACTAATAGACAAAATTTGTAGCTAGTATTTTGGGATTCACCTGGTATGTGTTTTAGCAGTGTTTTTCTTCTGTGATCATATGTTTGAATGTATTTTTCCTTTCCATTACATTTCCATGTTTCATGTGATTGATTTCTTAGTTGATAAACATAATTCATTACTTCAATGGTTTGTTTTGGAGAAGCTTCACATTTATGTTCATTTTCTTCGGATATAAATGAATTCATGAGACCATGCTCGTTTTTAAACCCTCTATATCTCCCATATACAAAACGAAAAATCCAAAGTTCTAAAGTGTGTGCCTATATTGCCCCATTATATCTTTGCAAGTCTAATCTTTGAAGCCCAAACCTAAAGCCAACATCCAACAAACCATCAATCAATCAAAACAAACCATGTACTATCATAACTAGCCTAAATTCTATCATAAACAAAGCTAGATCAGACAAAGAGAGCCCTATTTGAGTCTTGGAGGGATAGATTTAGGACTCCAAGTGGTTTGATGTTACCTCTGTGACTGCCTCCACAACCTTGGGCAAATTACAGAGTGTTAATAGTTTCCATTACTTGTATATTTACTTTTGTTGTGTATTAATTATTATCTTTGAGATCCATGTTTATATTATGAATTGTTGTTAGATATGTTTTTGCATGGAATAATAAATATTATTTAAGAATACATATTGATTCATGTTAAATGCATGGTTTGTTATCTTATCTCTTGCATGTGTTCTTGAATTAATTTTATTACTAGAGATCAATTTTGAAGACTTGAGACAAGTCTTCTTATTTTTGGGATCCAACCTATGGGAAGTTGGGTTAATTATAGTGTGGTTTCATATGTTTATTGGATATCATTCTTGGATTAGTGTGTCCCAGCCTGGTGGTTGGGTCTGTTACAAGAAGCAAAGAAGGAATTTTTCTTACACATGAGTGAGGAGATCTCATAGGTTGGGTGAATATTTCACCCAAGTGTTGATCAGAGGGTTGGATCACAAAGGACTGTGATTCAAGACCTTGGATAGGTGGAGAAGGAATTCCTTCTAGAGGTCATACAGGTCAAGGAGGAGAGAGAGAAGAGGTAGTTGCAAGTGAGTTTCAAAGGAAAAAGGCCAGAGGAAAGGGATGCGTCATATAGAAGTTGTTGTAGTGGTTTTCCATACACATACATGATTCACATTTCGACAGTCACATATATATGTGGTTCAAAAAGGGTTGAATCACATATGCCTTAGGAAACATTTTGTTACATGGTTGTACAACAACATAGGAGTTTCCAGGTTTTCTGTAGTTTATATTTCTCTCAGTGATTCATTTTCCCTATTATGGGAGTGTTTTCCCTTGGTTATGGAAGCAAGCCAAGATTAAGGAAGAAGAGTGAAGTACAAAATGCACGGAAGGAACATTAACTGAGAATGGAACGAAGTGGTCAAAGAAGAAGAAAAAAAGGAGCAAATTAAGGGAAAAAAAGTCGTTGGAAGATAATATCAAGGAAGACAAATCAACAAAGAATATAGATTGTGGACAACTCAACAAGAGGAAAAATCCATCAACGAAGTGCTTTGGAGAACCTCGCGGAAAATAAGGAAAGATAGGTTGGCGAAGCCCTTAAAGAACGAGTCAAGTTGACCTAGGGTTTAGGCACCTAGGTTTTCGATCTAGGGTTTTGACACCTAGACTGTGTTATGTAATGTATAAATAAAGGTCTAGAAGACCTGGGACAGTTCGTTCATGTTATTGGATTTGATGTGGGTTAATGTTTTTCAATTGTTTCCATTGTCGAGAGAGAAGCACTGTATTGCAAGAGCATTATTGAGTCTGTAAGATGTTCAACTGGGTGTAAAGATCAAGCCCTTTAGCTAGGTTCACAGGGAGGGGAGAGAAGAAGAGAAAGAGAGACAGATCTGCAAGCTAAGTGTGCAGATAGAACTATATGTTTTCATATAATATATTAATAAACGTAGTTATGTGGTCATAGCCCTAGGGAGAGGGTGAACTAGGTATAGCTTGTTGTTATGTGTGATTGATGTTGTGTTATTTACTATTTGTTATTCTGTCATTGCATAGTTGTGTTACATCAGAGATATAACCTACGAAGTATGCTTAAGAGTGGTAAAGGATATCTATATTGTTGTGTGTTGCTGCCCTAGATCCACTCTGCATTTCCTATAGTTGTAGACACCTATGTCTTGCAACCCCCTATTTCTACTTCGGGTGAGACTGCATCTGATCCACATGTTTTTCCGAAAGGGCCAGTAGTTAGGGCTTGTTGGTGCATTGTTAGAGCTGAACCCTGGGTCTTCCCCTGTGCCAACAAATGGTTCCGTTGTCAAGACCGATATCTTCTTGAGGGAATGTCAAGGTGGTTTCCATCGAAGACAGAAATTCATAAGTGGATAGAAGAACAAGAGAACAACTTTACTGAAGCTCAGAACAAGAACCCTAGTATTATTATAGAGGATTTCTTGGGAAGGTATATATTTACTGATATACACGAGATTTTGTTTGGAGGAGTTCATAAAGAGTTATATGAGTGGTTAGCTAGATTAGCAGATACCCAGTTTGAAATTAGACCTAGACCACCTGTGGTTTGGACGTCGATGCTAATAAAGAAGGTCAAGAGAGTTGATAACGACGTGTCAAGAGCAGTAGATCACTGTTTTGATAGCACTATTGGAGGGTACATTACTGAGTTTGTTATTGACAGAGTATATTCATATAKCCAAGAAGAGAGGTATTTCTTTAAGGGACCTAGAGGAATATTTTTACACCTTTTGAGGTTGAAGATCAAAATGCTATTGCATGAGAAGAACATCTTGAATATATAGTAATTGGTTGAATTGAAAATATAATGTTCAAAAACTCAGACRGCGACAACGACATAGAGGTTGGACATACACATTGGGAGATCATTCAGAGAGGTCCCTTTGGTGAACCTGTTTGAGCAAAATCATGAGTCATTGGCACAGGACGAAGGGTTATCCAATGGAGAAGAAGAAGAATTATTGAACGAGGAACATTCAGAGTCCGCTATGGTAGAGGAGAGGAAGGCTGAAGAACCACATCGAGAATAATCAGTAACTTTAGGGACTGCGCATACCATCGAAGTAAGTACTATTACTCCTCTTGTTGTTTTAGCAGCATTAAGTAACCAGAGTAGTCAAAGTTATTAGAGCATTGTTACTAGTAGTTCAGTACATACTCAGTCAAGAAACCTAGGAATATCTATGGCAGATGAAATGAGGCTACATATTTTTAGAGGAGATGGATCCGAAGATCCTAATCAACACCGGTTCTTATGCGAAGCTGTATGGAGTATTAAACAATTCAATGACGAAGCTATTAAGGGAGCTCATTTTAGTACTACCTTGAGAGACCACACACTAAGCTGGTACATGAAGTTTTTTAAAGGAGTTGCACAGCCTAAACCATTGAACAACATGAAGACTGCGTTGAGTTAAGAATTCCAGAAACCCAAGTCGGAGTCGCAGTGCATTACAGAGATAAAATAAATCAAGAAGAGAGTAGTTGAACCTATGTGGGAATTTGATCAAAGGTTTAATATGTTGATAGGCCGATTGATTTTTCAGATCCCAGACGAGCAGAATAAGGAATGGTTCATTGTTTCCCTCTTACCACACATCAGATTTCCTCTTGTTCAATAGAAGGTTGCTTCGCAGGCTGAAGCATTAGAGATCACCATGAAACTAGAATCAACCCCTATGGGAGAATTCAGCTCAGGTATGAGTCAAATTTTGATTCATTTAACTAGCTTATCTATGCAGGTTGAAGATATGAAGAAAGAAAAGGGAAAATATAAAAGAGAAGACATATGGTGTATCAGATGCAAATCAGAGGGCCATGACAAGGTGCATTGTCCCCTATTTAATGAATACTTGGCCTCTGGATATCTGATCCCTTTGAAGTAGGTTACTCTACCTTGGTGTGAGGTATGTAGAAATAGACATCGCCCTGGTGAATTTTATTACACACAAAAATATGTCTAGACACCCACCAACCTTTACTGCACATTTTGTAAATCTATGTGGCATGATTAGAAGGACTGTAGGCCTTATGGACTCTTGCATG
>JASDQU010503614.1:10574-26501 GCA_032191745.1 Picea mariana
CTCTTATTCAATAGAAGGTTGCTTCGCAGGCTGAAGCATTAGAGATCACCATGAAACTAGAATCAACCCCTATGGGAGAATTCAGCTCAGGTATGAGTCAAATTTTGATTCATCTAACTAGCTTATCTATGCAGGTCGAAGATATGAAGAAAGAAAAGGGAAAATATAAAAGAGAAGACATATGGTGTATCAGATGCAAATCAGAGGGCCATGACAAGGTGCATTGTCCCCTATTTAATGAATAATTGGCCTCTGGAGATCTAATCCCTTTGAAGTAGGTTACTCTACCTTGGTGTGAGGTATGTAGAAATAGACATCGCCCTGGTGAATTTTATTACACACAAAAATATGTCTAGACACCCACCAACCTTTACTGCACATTTTGTAAATCTATGTGGCATGATTAGAAGGACTGTAGGCCTTATGGACTCTTGCATGAGAGGTCAAGAGATACATATAGGATTCAAGGAGAATTACAGTAGGAGCGAAATACTAAGCAGCTTAATTCTCCAAGAAAGCGAAACTTCAACCCTCGCGGTGGATTCATAGGAAGAGGACGAAGATGTGACATGGGTCGAGGTCGAGGACAAATCATTTGTTATAACCATGCCCAGTTGGGTCATTTGGCAAGGGAATGTCAGAACCCTTATACCACTTGTAGCTACTGTAACTCATTTGAACATGTTATTAAGGATTGTCCAGCATTGTTAGAAAAACTTTAGGAGAGATGAGGAGGAAACCACCAGGTCCAATTAAAATCATCTGAACCTCACGGAGAGGATCCAAGAGTCATTTTTATCATGAGAAGAGGTGTTGTTACAGGAGAATATAGGGTGACTCCCGAAAATACTACAGAGGGATTGAGGATTGGAAGAACTATAGAGAAGACATAGTTGTTTGATCCAAGGAAGGAGAAGAAGACATTTGAAGAGGCAAGAAGAGAATTTGGAGGAGAACATGCTTCTTCATCGAAGGTACAACAATAAGTGAGAGAATGCGGGATGCCTCTAGAATTTGATCATTCTACATCACCTGGAGAAGGAAAATAGGTAAGCAAGCTTGTGGGGTTCTTGTATACATTTATTGACTTAATTAAGGATGAAATAGCCATACAAGAAATACAACACTTGATCAGACAGTATGAGATTGGAAGAATAGACACTATGTTGAGTAGGGTTGTGAACCAAGTATCTAGGAAGAGGAGAACAAACAAGGAACTACACCTCAATGTTCATATTGGGGACTATGACATAGATTATGTGGTCCTTGACTTGGGATCAGAAGTCAATGTTATGACGAAGCAGTCCTAGGCACTGATGGGAAAACCTAAGTTGATTTACTCCCCTATCAAGCTCAAGATGGCTAATCAGTAGGAAATAAGCCCCTTTGGAATATTGGAGCATGTCCCTATGGACATCGACGAGATAAGGACATTTTTGGACTTCAAGGTGATTGAGATAGTTGATGATAGCTTTCCTTACCCTGCGTTGTTAGGCATTGATTGGGCTTTCAACAATTCAACTATTGTCAACCTAAAGAAAATAAGAATGAAATTTGAAGGTGATGGACTTAGGGCCATTGCACCTCTTGATCCTGATGAAGATCGCAGATACACATAACCTATCCGAGAAGAAGATTGTGCTTATGAACTAGAGAATATATACAAATTGACATCCAAATAGTAGGATTACATTAATCCTACAACAGACGGGAATTTGAGTTGGCGAAGTGAAAGTTCATGCTCATCAGACTCAGAAGAATCACTGGAGAATTTCTAGAACAAAATATATGAAGTTTTTGTGTGGAGGTGTGCCCGATTGACTAGGGAAGTTTGCTAGATTGGCACAAAAGAAAGTAATCTACCCACATTTGATGGTTTAAATCATTTAGAAACATTCTTATTGGAATTTGAAGAAATTGTACTAGTACAACAGAGGTTGTTGGCACTAGATGAAGCCTTGAAAGAAACACCAACAACATGGTGGGGAACACACAGGAAGAACATCGCAAAGTGGGTCTAATGTCACACTTTGATGACAATGCACTTTTCAGAACAAGTTGAAGGGTGAGAAATTTGATACATAGGTCAGAGTTGTTCGAAGGACCACTATGCCCATAAACTGATATCTTCAAGAAGAACCCTGCCTCACCACTTCATATTGGTACGGTATGACCCAGAACTTTAGAACAACATTTTTATTTGAAAGTCAGTACCCCATAGTAGATCAAGATTTACATGTTGTAAGACAGAAAGTCTTTGAGGAGGCATCTAACCTCCCTTTGGAGCAAGAAGAAGATGAATGGACTGCACCTCTTCATAAATTACAGGGTTGTTACAATATCAATGTTGATGAAGATGATGATCCTAGGAATGTAAACATCACAGAAACTGAAGGACAGAGAGACATAGAAGGACTAGGGATTGAACTACCTTTTATTGGGAAGAATATCAAAATTAAGAAAGTTAATATTGGAATAGAGAAAGAACCTAAGTTGGCCAACGTTGGGGATTACTGGGATGATGCCACTATTGATAAGATTACAGAACTACTGCATGAATATCATGACTTGTTTCCAACCAAGTTCACAGACATGAAGGGCATTAAAGGGCCTATGGGAGAAAGGAAGATCCCTTTGAAACCAAATGCAAGGCCAGTAAAGCAGAGACCCTACAGACTAAATCCCAAGTACAAGCAGAAAGTTAGGGTTGAACTAGACAGAATGTTGGAAGTAGGAATCATAGAACCTGTTGAAGAATCAAACTGGATTAGCCCTATGGTGGTCTAGGATAAGAAGATAGGAGTGATCAAAACCTGTGTAGATTTAAGGAAACTGAATGATGCATGCTTACATTATCCATTTTGTACACTATTTACCGATGAAGTGTTAGATAATGTAGGAGGACAGGAAGTTTACTCCTTCACATATGGATTTTCAGGTTATCACCAGATCAGGATTGCTAAGGAAGATCGCCATAAGACCACATTTTCCACAGAATGAGGTTCTTTCTAGTACACTTTGATGCCTTTCGGATTGAAGAATGCACCAACCATCTTTTCCAGGGTGGTGGTCGAAGCAATCAAGGAGTTTTTACATAAATGTTTGGAAGCATATTTTGATGATTGGACCATCTTTAGCTTATTGAAAAATCATATTGAATGTTTGAGAATAATGTTGGATAAGTGCAGGAAATGCCAAATTTCCCTCAACCTAAAAAAGTGCATCTTCCTTTCACCTTTTGGATTATTATTGGGACACATCATATGTAAGCAAGGGTTGCTGGTAGATCCTTCTAAGATTGCCATCATTGTTGATCTACCTCCCCCTACTTCGGTTAGACAACTGTGCACAACACTGGGACATACTGGATACTACAAAAAGTTTATCAAGGGATATGCACAGATAAAAGAACCCATGGAAAATAATTTAAGGAAAGATCGCCAGTTTCAATGGTCAAAGGAATGCCAACAGAGCTTCGACACACTAAAACAAAAAATGGTTACTGCGCCTATCTTGGTTTTCCTAAATTGGAGTAAGGAGTTTCACGTCCATGTCGATGCTTCGCCCATTGAATTAGGAGTAGTGTTAGCACAACCAGGAGCATGAGATATTGACCACCCGCTAGCCTTTGCTAGAAGGAAGCTATCTACATCTGAGATAAACTACACTACCACTAAAAGAGAAGGTTTAGCTATGGTGTATGTGCTGCAGAATTTTCGACACTACTTGTTGGGAGGGAATTTTAAGATGTTCATTGATCACTCTGCGATGAAATACTTAGTCAACAAGCCAGCGTTGGGGGGAATAATATGCATATGGCTATTGTTATTCTAGGAATATTATTTTGAGATTGTGGTCAGGCCAGGGAGAATGAACAAGGGACCTGACCACTTTTCTAGGTTAGAACATGGAGAGAAACCTACCAGTTTGGAAGATACACTACCATATGCACAATTGTTTTCCATCATAAAATTTGATGATCACTTCGCCGAGATAGCTTAGTTCCTATCCAAAGGAGTGGCACCTCGTGAGTACACAAACATTCAAAAGAAACAATTGGTAGTTCACGCTGCAGATTTTTCACTTATAGATGGACAACTATATAAGATGGGACCTGATGAGATCTTGAGGAGATGCATTATGGAGGCAGAAAGACCACTTATTTTGGAAGAAGCATATGGAGGCACTGCAGGAGGACATTATGCAGGGAAAGAAATAATGTAGAAGGTTCTTAGAGCTGGCCTCTCGTGGCCCACTTTACACAAAGATGTGAAGGAATACTACAGAGCCTACGATGTATGCCAAAGAGTTGGGAAACAATCCAGAAAATATGAGATGCCTTTAGAGCCTCAAATAACTTTACAAGCATTTGAGAAATGGGCCATTAATTTCGTGGGACCTATCAACCCACCAGGAAAGCACACAGGAGCTCAATACATCATCACTGCAACAAATTATTTGACCAGATGGGTAGAAGCAAAAGACGTTAAGGACTGTAGTGCAACTACAGCTGTGCGGTTCATATTTGATGATATCATAACGAGATTTGGATTACCAAAGACAGTTATAAGTGATCAAGGTTCTCATTTTATTAATAAGACTATTGAATCCCTAACTTAGGAATTTGAAGTCCATCATCAGAAGAGCATGCCATACCACCCACAAGCGAATGGTATAATCGAAACTTTCAATAAGATCTTGGATACAACGGTGATGAATATTTGCAATGTGAACATAGATGATTGGGATTTGAGAGTGCCAAAAGTACTATGGGCATATTGAACTACTTGCAAAAATATGACACTGCAGACTCCTTTTAAGTTAGTTTATGGCCTAGAAGTAGTGGTACCTATGGAATATTTAGTTTCAAGCTTAAGAATTGCAGCATTTACAGATATGGATGACACTGGCCATGTTCAAGAGAGGCTCGTGTAGTTGGTAGAACTAGAGTTATACAGATTTATTGTAGGATTTCATCATCATGTACAAAAGGAACGAGAGAAGGCCTACCATGACATGTATATCAGGAGGAAAGCATTCAAACAAGAAGATTTGGTACTGTTATACGACAAAAAGTTCATGAAGCATCCAGGGAAGTTCAAGACACATTGGCTTGGGACATATGAGATTGCCTATGTTAGAGAAGGAGGATCTGCACAGTTGAAGACTCTAAATGGAGAATGGATGGAAGGTTTAGTAAATGGGAGCAGGTTGAAATTGTACTACAAAAAATAGTTGCCTCGCAACTCTCAATAAAAGAAAAGAAGAAGGGTCTAGGTACCAGGTGCAGTTGAAATCGGGTGGCAGACACAGAAAACACAGTCTGCACACAACAGGGAGGGACAGAGAAGAAAGCACAAGCTTCTTTGCGCAATCTGCAGTTGCAATGATACTGAAGGTTCATCCCTGCAGTGACTCAAGACGAGTCACAAGTGATTGTTGGGGGCCTGTTGGCCCTTGGTTATGGAAGCAAGAGAAGATTAAGGAAGAAGAGTAAAGTACGAACTACACGAAAGGCACATTAACTGAGAATGGGTTGAAGTGGTCAAAGAAGCAGAAAAGAAGGAGCGAATTAAGGGAAAGTGAGTCGTTGGAAGAGAATATCAAGGAATATATATCAACAAAGAATACAGATTGTGGACAACTCAATAAGAAGAAAAATCCATCAACGAAGTCCTTTGGAGAACCTCACCGAAAACAAGTAAATATAGGCTGGTGAAGCCCTTAAAGCACAGGTCAAGTTTACCTAGGGTTTAGGAACCTAGGGTTTTGTATCTAGGGTTTTGACACCTAGACTTTGTTATGTAATATATAAATAAAGTTCTAGAAGACCTAGGAGGGTTCATTCATTTTATTGGGTTTGAAGTGGGTTAATGTTTGTTGATTGTTTCCATTGTCGAGAGAGAAGCACTGTGTTGCAAGAGCATTATTGATTCTGTAAGATCTTCAGCTGGGTGTGAAGATCAAGCCCTGTAGTTGGGTGCCCAGGGAGGGGAGAGAAGAAGATAAAGAGAGAGAGATCTGTAAGCTAAGTGCACAGATAGAACTGTATGTTTTCATATAATATATCAATAAACACAATTCTGTGGAGCCCTAGAGAGAGGGTCAACCACATATATCTTATTGTTATGTGTTATTGATGTTGTGTTATTTACTATCTGTTATTTTGTCATTGCATAGTTGTGTTAGATCAGAGATATAAACTGTGAAGTAAGCTTAAGAGTGGTAAAGAATATCTAGATTGTTGTGTGTTGTTGCCCCATATGCACTCTACATTTCCTCTGGTTGTAGACACATGTGTCCTTCAACCCCCTATTTCTACTTCGGGTGAGACTAAATCTGCTCCGTAGGTGTTTCCGAAAGGGCCAGTAGTTAGGGCTTGTTGGTGCAATGTTAGAGCTGAACCCTGGGTCTACGCCTATGCCAACAGGGAGCCCTGATTTGACCTTAATAAAAGAATCATTGGAATGGTTCTCCCTCTAGATTTTTTATAAGGATTTATACCTGAAAATATTGGTGTTTATATGTGCTTGATTTGGTTTCTTTGTTTATTCTTCCAATTTATGTTTATTTGATTACTCATATGTGTTTTTAGTATATAAAGTGATTTTATTTTTAGCTAACTATCAGGTGTTGAGTAGAGGATGAATATCAACATGGTATTAGAGCATACCAAGGGTTGAATCCTTTGAAAAATCAACACTTGGAATCTTCCCAGTGCACTTTCTACTTGGAACCACATGGCTTCCCTTTCTTGTGGCATTTAAGTTTTCCAAATAATATGTCTATACAGATGACTTGTCTAGTGTCCTTGTCTTGAAAAGTATAAATTGTCTTCACAAATGATTATGTAGACCTCCTAGATACTTGAGGAGTACATATGGTTTCTTGGGAGAGATACCCAACATGATGTCCATCTTTCTAAACTTGGTGGTGTACTCCTGTACACTCTTCCCCTACATTTTCCTAAAGTAATTCCAACAAATCCATTTGTCCTCTACATACCCAATACTATAGAACTAGTACTTAATGAGGCTTTTGAAATCCTCACACTTATTTACTGGTGGATAAACCTCCAACCTAAGTGTTTATGTCTAGCTTTCCCACCAGGTTAAAGCATGTCCCTCTAACTACAGTCTGGAAAATGATATATTTTGCTTCTCATTTATATGGTGAATGTTGAAATAAACTTATAGTTGTTGCAACCAATGATTCAATTTTAATGCATCGATATTACTTTGGTATGACTTTATGTCCACTTTTGATTCGATCTTGAAGAGGGACTATGAAGGGTTTATAGGAAAATGATATCTTTTTCTCCTCATCTATATGGTAAAAGTTGAAATAAGCTTATAGTTTTCACAACCAATGATTCAATTTTAATGCATCAATCTCACCTTGGTATGACTTTATGTCCACTTTAAATTCCATATTGAATAGGGACTATGAAGGGCTTATGACATTGGAGCTCAACTTATGTTTCTCGGGATCTTTCCATGACTCCTTTTATGGGTCTTCATTAACTCCTGATTTCATGTCTTATCCAGACTCTGATTTCGATCCTAAAACTTCTCCAAATAGTCTGAGCTTGATTGCTAGAGACACCATGAGGAGTTTCATATTACATTTGATATCGACGACCTGTTCTTCCAACCTCTCAAATATTTCTTCTATTGGATCTTGATGGTTGTTATGAATAGACTCGTCTGCCATGGCTAGGGTTTATGAGACTTCTCTTTACTATGATTCCTAGATCCTACAATTTCCCACAAATAACCAAAAGAAAACATGCTTTGTTACCAATATGATCTGTAAACTATCGTGGATATTCCACTAGAATATTTCATCACAACATATATGATAAATAAACCCGAAATATACACTATGAAGTTTAAATTCCTTTAGATTCCAGAATATTTAGTTATTTATTTTTTGTTGATGCATGAAATATATGAAATGCAAAAAATAGAGAACAGTAAAATAAAACCACACACCATCCACAATATAACACAACTATTTTCTTTGGGAAACCCTTACAGGAGAAAACCCAGCTAGAAGGTGAGGCTCCTCTACTCTCGTTTCTCTAGTATGGAAATAATGCAAGTACAAAGGAGAGGGAACTATATTTGGAGTCACTTGAGACCTTTGGCCTATTATCATACTATGAAAAATCAACCCCCTCTATTATTCTCTCTAATTTTCCCACTCCTAGTTGTTTCTCTCTTCTATGGAACAAAATACAATGACATAGAATGGAACCCCTTCTCCTCCTAGTAGCCTAATATTTAACATATCTCAATAGTCATATAGGGTTAGGGAATTTAATTTCTCAACCATCAATTAGTGATATGGTTTTTACCTTCTATAATTTTATATAAAATCCACTACGTGGTTAGCCCCACATTTTTAAGTAATGGGGGATAACGTGGCATCCACTTGCACCATGGTGATCAATACGGTAGGTAAACTTGTGGGAGGCATAAATTTTGTATACAAACTCTAATTACATCCCTTATGGGGTTATATATATATATATATATATATATTTAAATATCTAACCAGTTTATATGGAGAAAAACATAATATACAACACCCCTACAAGGATAAAATGACAGGTAGGTTGTTTTCTAACTTGTAAAATTTATGGGTTCAACAATTTTACTATGCATAAGTGTTGGCAATTTCTTTTCCAAAACCTCTTATTAAATAAATTCAAAATAAGAAAAGGAATTTTAATTAAAACTAAAATTTCAACACTCCTCTCGAGTATCATAAAGTCTTCATTTGATCAAGGGAAACCACAACCTTGAACTTCCATGATTATTAATGAAATTTTTTCTTGAAATTGGAAAAAGTGTGAACATGAAATATTTGTGTGTTGCATGATAATCTCAAACAACCTCATATTTTTTCATGTGCACTATTGGGTATTTTCAATGGTTGGTGCATCTATGATGCATGTGATCCATTGGACACATTGTTTTCTCATATTTAATAAAAGTACTTAAATCAAGACATATCTATGTGGGATTTGGGTTTTTTCCCGACACCATATTTTTTGTGAACCCCATTTAAGAATAATTACTTTTTTTTATATAACGTATGTGATAGGATGATCCCACCCTAAAGAATAACTCTTTGATTTGTAAAGTATCTACAAATCTAAAATGCCCCCACCCCTAAAATGCATATCCCATCATGCTTCCACCCTAAAAATGCATCTTCCACTATGCTCTACCATTTTGATAGGAGTTAGTTAATAAGTGGACAAACGTAAACCTTTTAGTGAGTTAAAGTTCCACCTTGATTCATTCTTTTTTTGAAAATATGATAATATGAATTGTTTTAAAATGGTCCAAGTTGCATAAGTACAAAGTTCCCATCAATCAAGAAAAACTATATAACTACAACAAAAATTCCTATCAAATTTGAAAAACATTTACATGAGAAAGAAATTCAATTTATACACTTATTAAGTTATTCCCTTTAATATAATCTCATAAAAAACAACACATTAATAATTTTGTAAATACATAAATTTCCTCATTCATACTAACCTTCCAAAGTTTTTCTATGATAAGTTGAATCTTAATCTGAAATCCTTCCTCGACATTCGTAAATTTGGAAATAAAATTCCCATATAGCCTTTCCATAACAGCCCTCAACTTCAAAGGAACTTTTAACTCTTCCAACCTATTCAAAAAGTTTTTCTTGGGCACTGTGTCAAAATATTTTTTAAAGTCAACGAAACAACAAAGGAGATTGGTTTTATTATTGCGGCACTCTTCTGCAATGATAAACTATGGATTTCTAGCCATATTTTAATCTTCATTTCTAAAATTATTTCATATAGCTTGGCTAAAATGGGGCTAACAATAATAGTCCTATAGTTAGAGGGATTTTTTTTATCCTCGCTTTAAAAAATAGGTACGACGAGGATTTGCATCGAAGGTTTAGGGAAGACCTTCTTGAAAGCTAAATTGAAGAGATTGTGTATGCGAGGGATGAGTATAGGCCCTCCAATTTTTAATATTTCATCTTGGTATCCTTCAATGTCCTTATCTTTCCATTTGTGAGCCACTTAACCCCAAACTCTATGTCTTCCATAAAAAACAATTCATCCTTTGTAGGAAATTTTGGAATGGTGTCCATGGAATTAGGGGATTCATAAAGATTTTTGAGGTAGGAATTACAGTCCTTCAAGAGAATCATATTATTTTATTTATTTTAATGAGTTATAATTTTCCTTGAAAACTTCTTAGGATCAATTTTATATGAGTACAAAAGGTGTTCTTGCTTTTTAGTAATATATAACCAGTTTTTCCTTTTAATTAGGGATTTGTACATATTTATCTTATTGGGTTTTAAGGACTCATTAGAAGCATACCTAATGGATTTCCTATAAATCTTAGACTCATTATGATACCAAGGGTTGGTTGTTCTATTTTTTTTTTTACATAATACCTCGATAGAAAATGTGTTAATGAAAGTAGAAAGGGTTGTCATAAAATTATGATAGAGGTCTTTGATGTTATCCTTATAAGATAGGATATTTAATTCACTATTTAAATCCCTTAAAAAAATATCATCTTTACTTTTTTCAAAAATCAAGTGTCTTTGATTATTGGAATTTTCTTCAATGGGGATTGTGTGCATGGCAAATTTTAGAGTTAGGGTTAAATGTCTATGATGATTCAGGTTCATGGTCATTTAAAAGGTCAAAATTCACTATTTGGTTGTATATAAGAATATAAAATATCACATATTTCATGACATTAATTCCCATCCCATAAATACAAGTCATTTGGTTGGATTTAAGCCACTTCATTACCCCATTGCAAATTATTAGGTCCTGAGAACTACAAAGCTTGACTAGCTTGGTATCAAATAGATTCTTAGTCAGGTATTTAGAGTTTCTTTTGTATCTATTAGTTAAAATAAGTCTCTCATCAAGCCATAAAGGACCATGGTTAGAATCATTACTTAAAAGAATAGCTTGGTTAGTTTCAATTCTAGCATTAAAGTCTCCTTCATTTCTCATATTGCAAATATATTTTTCTAAGGTTTTATAGGGAAATTTTTTTATCTCGATTGTTATTCGTATAAAAAGTAGAATTTATAGGTGCAAAATAACATATTTCTATATTAATTTTCTTATTGTTAATGTTTTATATCTCCATCCAAATGTATTGATTGAGATATTCTATCTTATGAAGCCAAATGTGAGGAGAGATATTCTTTTTGATTTAAAAAGTAATGCCTTCAATCCCTTGGCAATAGGATTTCTTGTTCCATGCCAATCAAAAGATAAATTCTTGTATTTTAGAATTTGGAATTCAAACTTTCAAAATTAAAGATCCAAATGTTAATTTTTCGGGACTTCAATTAAATGAGAAAAATGTTGTACAAAATTTTAAATTGTTAATTCTATTAAAAATTAGAATTCAAAAATGTTTCAGAACCGAAAATCCAACTAAAGGACAAGAATGTTGTACACACTTATACATCATTAACTTTATTTAATTACAACTCACAAAAGTTTCAATGCCAAATATTTAAGTTCAATTGGTCATGGAATTCAAAGAGGATGGTTTCATACAAAAAATTAACTAACTCTAAGTAGCCTAAAGTAGGGAGGTTAGGATAGAACCCTATTGATCTCCTCCATTTGTCATGTGTGAGAGAGAAACCAACTCTTCAATAGAGTAAATTCATCTAGTAATTCAGACATCTACATGTGATAAAAACAAAAGAATATTAGTTAATGCATTGACCCTTCACGTATTAAGATGATCAATTGAAGAACAATAAATATTATTTAAGCATACATAATTTTACAAAACTATACCTCACATCTACAAGCTAGTTTGCATCTCTCATGCAACTGAAAATATGAATCCTAAGCACTAATAATATACTACAAATAAATCTTGGTGGGGTAACAACCTGAGTACAGTGTCATCCACAAAATGTAATTCAAGCTTTGTGAAAACAACTACTTCTCTACATCTCTCCCTAACTAAAGGAATTGAAATAATGCCCAATGTAATGTTCATGGTATGTTCCATCACATCCCTCACCTCAAATTCGAGAAGTAGTGGGTTGACTCACTCCTAGGAAAAATAATATTCCTTCTTAGCAATATTACCAATATTGTAGGATGTAGTATGACAACATGGTCTCTATGAGCCTTAGAATGGTCATAACTATGTCCCCTACCACAACCATAAAAACATGATGATGTGTTGGTATAGTCAAGGCACATGTGAAACAAAAAATTATCTTAGATATGTGTTGAAAATATAATCGAAATGCATCATGGTGAGGTAACATTCCCCGTTATTTGATAATATATCATTAATATGACACACTACAACCTCAAGCTTAAAATATCAAAATTTAAGTGGTTTCCCCCTTGTATGGTTAGGAGGAATATCAAACAATGTACCCCTCATACTATGCAATCTGGTAGTATATTTAACCACCTCCTAGAGTGTTTTACCCACCACCTAGGTCGTCCTCCTCATGATAGCACACTACCAAAGGGAACTATGTGGCCCCACCCTACAACATATATCCATCAATCGATAAACACTCTCTATGATCATCAATGTCAACCATGATTGAATTGTGCTATCATGAGGAATGACTAACATGTCCCTGTGCAATTAGATCCATTTTCAAAATATCTCCTCAATTGTGATTTATGTCACCTCATTCTCTCATAGAGGGGATATGTAGTATGATCCTGTCCACTAGGGACCTATGCAATTTAGATGAAATAACATATATACATTAAAAAATATGTTTGATTATGAGTTCAAACTTTCAAAATTAAAGATATCCATAACTAGAGAAGAATAAAATCCATATTTAATATCTAGGCCTTGGAAATCCTCGCTATCATTTGATGTTGCATGTGTACTCTAGGATGGGATAGATGCATTTCCTCTTTGACTAAGACTATGATGGCTATGACTAAATGGTAGGGTCTTTGTGAACACAAAAACAAGTATTATCCACCACAATAATCACTTAWATATAACTCTATAAAAACAAAGTTATTTGTAACACCTATGCATCCTCTCATGGGTTGGGTGAGGCACAACTCCAATATATCTAAAAGAAAGATATCAAGGCCATATAGAGATCCATTTATTGTGAATAGAAKATGCCCACTTTGAAAATTTATCTTCATCAAATAATCAAAAWGAATTAGATACAAATAATTTAAATATTTACGGGTGTGTACAAAAATTTGGTGGACAAAAAAGTGGCAAGGGGGTCAACAGGAACATGTGTGCATTCCTAGGAACACACATGCATGCTTGATGTTAGAGGTTTGGGAAATAACAAACCTCCACTCAACATACCACATAGGCACATTGGCAGGAATGAAAACACATTCTTAAGAACACACACACATTCTTAAGAACACACACACATTATTAAGAACATGTGCACATTCTTAAGAACGCTTATGGGTTCCTAGGAATGTGAAAGCATTCTTGTTGTGCCTATTTTTGTAAGGGACTGGAGGCATGATTTGTTCCCAATTGCACACCACGCCTCACATTTTTTTGTATTTGAGCAAGCAAAGAGGAGTAGAGAAGGAGAAAACCCCAAGTTCTTTCAACTGAGTCCTTCTCCACCCAAGTATGCTTGATTTTTTGTCATTTCCTTTGTTATATTTGTCTCCTCTCTTGCTATATTTGTCTCTTATCAGAAAGTAAAAAGGAAGGAAACCTAATTCAGGCCGATCATTGATGATTACTCTAGACTCACTTGGGTTTCTTTTCTCAAATAAAAAGTTGAAGCATTTGAGAAATTTAAAATATTTAAGGCTTTAATTGAGAATCAAACATGCAACAGATTAAAGGTCATAAGATCAGACAAAGGAGGAGAATTTATGTCAAGCGATTTCAAGGAATTATGTGATAAACATGGGATAAAAAGAGAATACACAATGCCAGGAACTCCACAGCAAAATGCAGTAGTTGAGAGACAAAAAATAACAGTTCAACAAATGGCCAGGTCAATTATGAATGAGAAGAACATTGGTCAAACCTACTGGGTAGAAGCAATACACACAACAATCCATATTCTTAACAAAGATCATCTCAGACCACACAGTGACAATACATATTATGAACAGTGGCATGGAGGATCCGCTACAATCAAACACTTCAAAGTCTTTGTGAGTAAGTGCTACATAAAGAATAATAATGAAAACCTTGGAAAGTATGATGACAGGGCTGATGAAGGAATATTCTTAGGGTATGCTACAAACAATAAAGGTTACAGATGCTATAATAAGAGGCTGCATAAATTGGTTGATTATATTGACATAAAATTTGATGAAAGAGTCCCAGTAAGATAGGAGAGCAATATTGAATCAACAATAGAGGATATAGTTGAAGTTGAAGATGATCAGGTCCAAGAATTAGAACAAGAAGACTATGAGTCAAGTGAAGATGAAAATACTCAGGCAAACTCAAATCAACAGACAACATCAAATCCTTCCTCTGGGATTACTCAAAAGAATCATCACGGAAGTCAGATAATTGGTGAGAAAGACAAAGGTGTACAAACCAAGAGAAGGATAATAAAAAACACTGAGAAATCACATATAGCCTTAATATCCATGGTGGAACCCAAGAACTTCAATGAAGCCAATGAAAATGAAAATTGGTTAAAATCAATGAGTGAGGAACTGAATCAGACTAAGAACAATACTTGGGAGCTTTCTCCTAGACCTACATATAACAATGTAATTGGATCCAAATGGGTGTTTAAGAATAAAATAAATTAACAAGGACAAATTGTTAAGAATAAAGCCATATTGGTCTGTAAGGGGTATGCACAAGTTGAAGGATGATATTTTGATGAAACTTTTTCACCAGTGGCAAGAATGGAAGCCATCAGAATGGTTCTGTCCTATGCATGTCATAAGAAATTTAAATTATATCAGATGGATGTTAAGTCATCTTTTCATAATGGAGACCTAGAAGAAGAAGTATACATGGAGCAACCAAAAGGATCCTCACTGACAGATAATCCTAACTATGTCTGTAAGTTGAAAAAGGCATTATATGGACTAAAACGGGCACCACGATACTGGTATCATAGAGTGGACAAATTTCTACAGGACAAAGGGTTGAAGAAAGGTATTGTTGATAGTAATCTATACATAAAATATGAAGGTGTTTATTTATTAGTTGTTGTGGTTTATGTAGATGACATTGTCTTTGGATGCACTATTGACCTTTCAATTCATTGGTTTTCTAATTTAATGCAGACTACTGTCATGTTTTCTTGGTTTACGAATCAATCGGAGTTCTACAGGGATATTTATCTCTCAAGAATAGTATTTGAAAGAGATGTTAAAGAGGTTTCAGATGGAATATTCCTCTCCTATCAGTACACCTATGGTGGTTGGTTGCAAGCTCAATAAATATGATATTTCACCTTATATTGATCAAAGAACATATCGATCAATGATAGGCAGTATTCTGTAAATCACAACATCTCGTCTTGATATAATGTAGGTTGTTGGAGTGGCAGGTTGTTATCAGGATGCCCCTAAACAAAGTCATTTAGTAGTTTTCAAGAGGACATTGAAATATTTGAATGGTACAATGACTTATGGTCTTTGGTATCCTAGAAATCAGAACTTACAATTAACTGCATATTCAGATGTTGATTGGGCAAACTATTTGGATGAGAGAAAGAGCACCAGTGGAGGTGCATTCTTCTTAAGTGATTTTTTAGTAGCATGGATTAGTAAAAAGTAGGGATCTATATCATTATCAACTAGAGAGGCAAAATACATTGTTGTTGCTACTTGTTGCACTCAGATTTTATGGATGTTACAAACTCTTGTAGATTTGAAGGTAACTTATACTGATCCAATTCCACTTCACTATG
>JASDQU010503614.1:26601-39533 GCA_032191745.1 Picea mariana
AAAATAAAATAGTTCAACAAATGGCCAGGTCAATGATGAATGAGAATAGCATTGATCAAACCTACTGGGTAGAAGCAATACACAAAGCAATCCATATTCTTAACAAATCTCATCTCAGACCACACAGTGAAAAGACACCTTATAAATTGTGGCATGGAAGACCTACTACAATCAAACAATTCAAAGTCTTTGGGAGTAAGTGCTACATAAAGAATAATAATGAAAACCTTGGCAAGTATGATGACAAGGTTGATGAAGGAATTTTCTTAGGGAATTATACAAACAGTAAAGGATACAAATGCTATAATAAGAGGCTGCATAAATTGGTTGATTGTATTGACATAAAAGTTGATGGAGTCCCAGTAAGAGAGGAGAGAAATAATGAATCAACAACAGAGGATATAGTTGAAGTTGAATATTAATAGGTCCAAGACTCAGAACAAGAAGACTCAGAGTTAGGTGGAGATGCAAATACCTAGGCATACTCAAATCACAAGACAACATCAAATCCTTCCTCCAGGATTACTCAAAAGAATCATCCTGGAAGTCAGATAATTGGTGAGAAAGACAAAGGTGTACAAACTAGGATAAGGATAATCAAAAACACTGATAAATCACATATAGCCTTCATACCCATGGTGGAACCCAAGAACATCAATGAAGCCAGTGAATATGGAAATTGGTTAAATCAATGAATGAGGAACTGGATCAGATTGAGAAGAACAATACTTGGGAGCTTGTTCCTAGACCTGCAGATAAGAATGTAATTGGATCCAAATGGGTGTTTAAGAATAAAATAAATGAACAAGGACAAATTGTTAAGAATAAATCCAGATTAGTCTATAAGGGTATGCACAAGTTGAAGGACAAGATTTTGATGAAACTTTTGCACCAGTGGCAGGAATGGAAGCCATCAAAATAGTTCTGGCCTATGCATGTCATAAGAACTTTAAAGTATTTCAGATGGATGTTAAGTCATCTTTTCTTAATGAAGAACTAGAAGAAGAAGTATACATGGAGAAACCAGAAGGATTATCACTGACAGATAATCCTAACTATGTCTATAAGTTGAAAAAGACATTATATGGACTGAAACAGGCACCACGATCTTGGTATCACAGAGTGGACAAATTTATACAGGACAAAGGGTTCAAGAAAGGTATTGTTGATAGTAATCTATATATAAAATCTGAAGTTGTTGATTTATTAGTTGTTGTGGTTTATGTAGATGACGTTATCTTTGGATGCACTAATGACCTTTCAATTCAATGGTTTGCTAATTCAATGTAGACTGAGTTTGAGATGTCCATGATAGGAGAACTATAATATTTTCTTGGTTTAAGAATCGATCAGAGTTCTGCAAGGATATTTATCTCTCAAGAATAGTATTTGAAAGATATGTTAAAGAGATTTTAGATGGAAGATTCCTCTCATGTCAGTACACCTATGGTGGTTGGTTGCAAGCTCAATAAATATGATATTTCACCTGATGTTGATCAAAGAACATATCGATCCATGATAGGCAGTCTTTTGTACATAACAACATCTCATCCTGATATAATGTAGGTTGTTGGAATGATAGGTCGTTATCAGGATGCCCCTAAACAAAGTCATCTAGCAGCTGTCAAGAGGATATTCAAATATTTGAAGGGTACAATGACTTATGGTATTTGGTATCCTAGAAATCAGAACTTACAATTAACTGCATATTCAAATGTTGATTGGGAAAATTGTTTGGATGAGAGAAAGAGCATCAGTGGAGGTCCATTCTTCTTAGGTGATTCGTTAGGAGCATGGCTTAGTAAGAAGCAAGGATCTATCTCATTATCAACTATAGAGGAAGAGTACATTGTTGTTGCTACTTGTTGCACTGAGATTTTATGGATGTTAGAAACACTTGCATATTTGAAGGTAACTTATACTGATCCAATTCCACTTGACTGTGATAAAACCAGTGCCATTAGTGTCTCGAAGAATAGTGTTCTCCATTCAAAGACAAAACATATCCCAATCAAGTATCATTTTCTCAAAGAGAAGGTTACAAACAACGTTGTTCACCTGAATTATATTCCTTCCACAGAAAAAATTCCAGACATCTTTACTAAACCCCTAGCCAAGAAACTTTTTGAATATCTTCGTCAAAAGATGGGTGTCATTCCTACTCTCACCTAAGCGATTCCATCCTATCAAGGGGAGTATGTGTTGGTTGAATATATGATATCTCTGAAAAGTACTGCAACAACTCAGGGGAGCATGTTTTCTTTGACATTGATGTCAAAGGGGGAGAAAAGAAATGGTATGGATGCTACAGTTGGAGGTCCAAGCAGTATAGCGCAACCTTTGAGGGTTTCAATCAATGCCAAAGGGGGATATTGTTGGAAAATTTGGAAGGAAGGAGTGTTATTTTCATTGATGGAAAGAATAGAACGCAGAGCAGAAGGAAGTGAATGGAGATTAAATCTCAGGAGAGTTAACGAATGAAGATCAAAAGATGAGAAGAGAGGGTGTGATAAAACTCAGATCAAATTGAGACTGTCAGATCTGCAAGCCAGATCCACAGCAGGGATGCATTGTGGGGAGCGAAAGAGGAATTAAAATACTCACCAGTTACAATCACACATTCCGTCTAGATCATCAGATCTCATAGCTTCGAATATCTACGACTTTGGTTGATACAAAAAACAATGCATTTAAGTCATATTAAATCATGATCGTCGGATGTGCAATCACCAAATCTATGACAAGGATGAATTACAGATATTGAAAGGATAATTAAACATTGTGCTTGTTCCCATTTTGCAATTAGTCAGGACCGTCTGATATTATAGCTTTGAAGATCAACGATTGTGGTTAACTCACCAATAGTGCACATCTTCCCATTGCGGAGTTGGGTGATGAGTTGAAACACTCACAGATTGTGGTTGTGCAATCATTCTTGATCGTGGATATGTTTTAAGAAACTTCACAACTATTGGATCACTTTTGAGTGGAAGGACAGGATAAATGAGAAAAACATTTGAGAGTTCAATTATGTGAATTCCCGTCATCCGTCGGATCACTTTCAAGTTGAAGGACAAGATACGCCAACAAAGACGTATTACAGAAATATTGAGCCATCAATATGAGAACATGATCGGTGAACAACGTTTATTTTTGGGTCTAAAGATGCAAGGAGGCTACACTCAGGAAATTTTGAGATTTGAAATTCCTGGAATGCGAATTTTTGTCAGTCGTCGGATCAATTTCGAGTGGAAGGACTTGATAAGCTAGAAAATCTGCATCGTAGAAAGATTGAGTTGTCGATCCAATATCTTGATCGAACGAGCAACATTCACTTCGGATCTAAAGTTGTACACTTTGGAATGTTTGAGATGTGAAATACCCGAAACCTAGAAATCTAAAATGAATAATGTCTGTCGGATTTGGAGGACAAATGAGGACCGTTGGATCAGGGTTGTTGGTCAGCAAACCATGTCAGCAAAAGGGCATATGGCAGACCACGTCAATAAGTCCATGTCAACAGAACACGTCAGTAGACCACGTCAGCAATCTACGTCATCAAGGACATGTGGCACAGTCAGAGAACGTTAAGTGTCAAGTTGAAATCAACATTTTAGGTACGTGCAAATCATGAATCAGAGTGACACAAGGCAAATACTCGGCTCGTGACACGTCATNGTCAATAAGTCCATGTCAACAGAACACGTCAGTAGACCACGTCAGCAATCTACGTCATCAAGGACATGTGGCACAGTCAGAGAACGTTAAGTGTCAAGTTGAAATCAACATTTTAGGTACGTGCAAATCATGAATCAGAGTGACACAAGGAAAATACTCGGCTCGTGACACGTCATCAAGTGATGCAAGAGTTACGTCACTCTGAGAGTTTTTCTTCAGGATTTTTACCACCAACACTTGCCCAGATACCCAAAGTCTCTAATACTGAAGACCCGAAGTGGACACAAGACGTCTGATCTAAAAGATCACTTCGGGAGCATTCTTGTCTGTCGATTCACTATAGTGGAAGGATAGTGTAAGTGGAAGAGTTGAATGATAGCAAGCAGTCTCCACCGTTTATGAATTACCGAGTAGGTGATCACTCTGAAGGAAATAATGGGTTACGATTTGAAATCTCTAAAGGCTGAAGACCCGAGGCGATATCACCGTTAATACGAGAGGGACATGCGTCAGAGTCTTTTCAGCTCCAGAAGATTGACATATGGAGGAAAGAAAGGGTTGAGACTCTAAATCTCCAAAGCCAGAAGACCCAAAGGAGATCTTGATCGTCGATTTGATGTCAAGTGTACTATCAACCATTGATCAAAACACAGTGGAAAGATAGCATAAGCATAATAGATGAAGACCCGGAGTAAAAGGTGGCCATCCAACTCAATGGTTGATTAATTCCTGGCCGTCAGATTAAGCCTTATAAGAATTAAATCCGACAATTGATCTATTTCCGAAAATTAAATGCAAACCATCCTATCTGTTCGAGGATTCTGATTCAGAAGTTTCTAAAGGTTTGAAACTCAAAATTTCTGAAGGGAAAAGTGTCGAAGTTATGAAAGTAGTCCATTTCAGGAGACGAAATCGTGATCGTTGAATTGATAAGCACTTGATAAGCCTAAGCGTATGGTCACCACCAGTGATCACATGAAGGGAGGGGCTTAGGAGTTGAAGAAGCCATAATTGACTGGCTGAAACTCATAGAGAAGACAAAGAGTTTTGACTACCAAAGAAGCTAAGGAATCTCAACATAACACCCATTGATGATGAACACATGGAGTGAATCGCCAGAGAGGATGAAGAGTTTCCATGATGATCAGGCAGAGGACTCGACGTGAGAAAGAGATGAAGAACAAAGAAGTGAGGGGAGTCTGCTGGCTAGCTATGCAATTGTGAGGAAGAGACGCAGTGAACAACCTGTAGGGCAAAACAATGATGCAGTGAAGAGAATGCAGAGGCATAGAGAATATATGAGAGATGGCACACATAGCATAAAATGCAGAAGAACAGAAAGCGTAGGGCATGCGATCAAAGAGACATTGATGCATGTAGTGTAGAGTAATGTAGAAGAATAGTGATGAGACTGGTAAGCCATAGATAAATACGGTATCATTGTGATAAATTGAAGAAAATAAAATATTTATATTTCAAGGTGGTAGGGAGGTGCTAGGGAGGACTATTTTCCTCAAAGTTTCAAGTGGGTGCTTGAACACAAGGAGTTGTAGCTTCCATCTAGTTGCAGCCAGAAAAACCAAGGTAGTAGGGTGGTGCAAGGGAGAGCTATTGTTCTCTGTTATACAGGTTGGTGCTTGTGTGACTAGATGTTGGTAATTCCATCCAATTGGTGCTGGAACACTTAGGGAGTTGGTGCTTCCTTCTAGTGGGTGCTAGAGAAACCATAGAATTGGTGCTCTCAACAGGTTATTTCTTGTAAAATAGAGGTTGTAGCCTCAAGAAGAGTTGGAGCTCATAAGAATGATAATGTACAGAAAATAAATATTACTTATCATATCAAGAACAAGAGCTTTTTCCATTTATGGGTTTCCTAAGGAAATATCTGTCTCTGTATATTTCATGTGTGTGATTGATATTGAATATTCTATTGCTTACTTCCCTACGTTATTGTGATCATCATTGATTGTTCTGTAAAGAGTTTAAAATGGGCATTATTGTTTAAGCATAGTAACAACTGATTCACCCCCCCCTCTCAGTTGTCCAACATGTTGTATGATGCAGGAGCATCGCCAACAAAGTGCATGTGGAGGAAAGTTGGGCACACTAGCGTGTATTTTGAATTATTTTGAATTCCAAAGTTGGTGTATTAATGTAATATCTAGAAAATATTTTGATTTATGAACATATTTAATGTTTGGAGGCTCAGTCGTCGCATGATATTGATGGGGGAATGTATTTTTCTTTAATTTTAAAGATTGCAGTACAGATATGGAGATCTTGCTCTTATCTGTCTGACTCGAATATTTATTGTAATAAATATTAAGTAGTTGAATGTGTTTATTTAGATAGGATGGCCTAGAATAGTTGCAGGGAAAGACTCGAAGAGCCCTCTGGTATAAAGCTTTGTATTGTTGCCTAGAAGAGGTTGTTGAAAGATGATAGTTGAAGAGTTGTTGAATCTATTGTATATGTTGTAGAGTGCGGAAGAATAATGTATGAACCTATGTATATGACTGTTGAATGAATATAACAGAGGAGTATTTTTCTAAATGTATGGTGTTATTGTGTCTATCTAAATGAATGAATGGTACACTTTTTTCTTATTCGAAATTATTTGTTATGTATTTTTATTATGGTTTATGAATGCATTTACACAGTTGAATTTATGAGTCGTTGTGACTATTGAATAAGATTCAATTGTTTCTATTCTATGAGCGAGTGCAAGATGTGCATAACATCGGCAAGGTGTGCCTGACCGAGTCTGTTTTGAATCGAATCTTAGAAGAGGTAACGTGAAACTTATATATGCAAAGAGTGCATATGCGTCCGCAAGGAGTGCGTGACCGAATCTGTTTTGACTCAAAGGCTCAGCTGGGATAGTTGAATTTGGCATGTAGGATAAATTATCCTTAGAGTCATATTATTTAGTAGGAACATTCGAGYGAAAAAGGACTGTTTGTAACACACYCACTATGGGAACTAATATTTTTCAGAKTTTTCCTCCTTTTTACCGAGGAACATAATCCCCAAATTCCTACGAGGTTCTAGCATAGGCTAGGTCTTCCAATCGGGACCTTCACCACACCAACTCASTGGTTCTTTYGTTGAAGATCCGTCGTGTACAACTCACATACCAATCGTAGGATTTACTCCCATGTGTCTGTCGATTGTGACCYYGGGCTAAGCCAAGAGGCATCTTTCGCATTTCGGGACTTCGAAAACTGGGAGATTGAAATGTGAGGGAGTTGAGTTCTTCGACTCCCCAAACCCCAAAACTCGGAATTCTATTCACACCAAACCGCTTTGGGATTTCACCTAYTGGGACTTCGCGTACTAGGATTTMATGATGTATGAAGACGAAGGTTCCTGCCCTTYGGTTTCCCAGGTGCCGCAACACCAAAAACCATATATCTACTAAGCTCATTTTGGGGTTTCGCAAGTCAGGATTTCATGATACGTGAAGACAAGAGGTCTCGCACTTGGTTTTCCTGGGAGCCGAAACTTCGAAACACCGATATATGTATATATATCTAATACTAAGTTCATGTCGGGGTTTCACAAGTCAGAATTTCGTGAAGAAAAGGACACTTTCCCTTGGGTATCTCAGGTGTCGAAACGTCGAAATACCAACTCTAACCATGCTATATCATTTCGGGGTTTCGTGAATCAGGATTTCATGACATGTGAAGACAAGGACATTTTCCCGTGGGTATCCCGGGTGCTGAAACTTCGAAATACCAAACTCTAAGGGAACCATTCTTTCTGGTGCAAGGTTTCCAAACTTAGGCCATAGAATCCTTCAATGGATTCTTAGGTAATTATCACCAGGCTAGGTGACCTGACTGAAAATCCTTCTTAAATCATCGAGCTATGAACTCTGTGACAGGGGTTAGGTAAGCTTAAGTATTTATTTAAAAATGGTGGTCCTTTCAAGGAACTCACTCCGTCTCTGGAATATGATGGAGCTTTCTGGAAGGAGGTGCCTTCGGGGAAAATAACCTAGGGCATGGTTTGGGTCAAGTACATGGGACAAATCTCCCAAGAATGGACTTCGAAATCTGAACTTGTTCAATGCGTGTGTGTGTGTATATATATATATATATATATAAATGAACTGAATATGGCCATACAAGTATAAGCATGCATCTGCCTTTTTCGATCAAACACACCAAGAGAACACTTCTATACAGAAACCATTCATGAGTGTATAACCATGAGCATGCATTTTAGGAACATTCAATTTAAAATACAGGACATGAATACTTATCAGAAAAACACCAGGTGTAATGCAACTGCTGAGAGGGGTGCTCGTTTCCACCCAACCGTAGGCTCAGTGACTCCAAAAGGATTTACCACTAGCCACCCCCGAGCTAGACCACAATGCTTTAAGACTCAATCTCTTACTTCCCGCTCGTCGGAAGTCCAGGATGAAGGTTACTTTCCTTCTCCTCTACTCATCACTCTCTGTATTTCCCAGAGTTCATTTGGTTCTCCTTTTTTTTATGATTCTTGTCACGTGTGTGTGTCTATATGCTCTCCTCTCCCCCCCCTTCCAAACTTCTTTCCTCCTATGAGGTTGCGTGTGGCACAAAATTCCCTGTCCGATGGTAAGTTCTGAGAGCTTCTATGGATGGGCGGTTCACCCCATCCCATCATTTACTCTTGAGGAGCCTCTCCACCTACCATCCGAGCAGGTAATTCATTTTGGGGTCTGAGAGTGAGCTTTGGTTTTCCCAAGCACGTACAAACCAGTATGGTTTGGTTCAGTGGAAGTTAACAAAGCCACTCCCGGCCCCTTCCACCATCTCTCATCAACCATCATGGTCTCTTTTCAGCACATCCCCCTCTCAACAGTCATGCAACATATATTCATACATCATTTACATTCCTTGGACCTTTTATACTAAGGTCTGTTAATTCAAACATTCACAATCTTTGAGTTTGCCATAGTTCTTGGTCAGTATAGTTATTTTTACAGACCAGTGGAAACAGGGTGTTACAATTCCCTCCCCCTTAAAGGAACATCGTCCTCGATGTTATATCTATCAATAGAACATGTAAGTACATAAGTAAACAAAATCAGATATGCCTGTTTCATGGCATCTTCCATTTCCCAGGTAACCTCATCTGGGCCAAAATGTTTCCACTGCACCTTGACCTGTGCAATGGTTTGGTTCCTGAGAAGGGTTTCCTTTTTGTCCAGTATGCATTGAGGTTCTGGTAGAAATTCTCGCTCCAGTTCCACCTGGATCACAGACTAGTCAATTATATGATTAGAATCATGTACCTATTTCTTCTATAATGAAACATGGAAAACATTATGTGCTTTTACTGTGGGAGGAAGTGCTAGCCTATAGGGTACAGTTCCAACTCTATCTATAACTTCAAAGGGTCCACAATACTAAGGTTCCAACTTGGCACAGGCTCCCATCCTCAAGGAACTTTTCTTGGGCCTGACTCTGAGGTATACGTGGTCTCCCGCATTGAACTCTCTTGGAGTTATCTTTTGGTTGGTGTAACTTTTCTATCGGTTCTGAGTGACCTTTAGATTTTGTTTTATCTGAATCACTTGTTGTTCCATTTCTTTCAACATGTTGGGTCCAATAGTAACTCTGTTTATGAGATTACTCCAACTGACTGGAGTATTGCACGGCCTACCATAGAGGACTTCGAAAGGAATCATCTTCATGGATTCTTGGTAGCCATTGTTGTAAGTGAATTCCACTAGTGGCAGGTAGTCTTCTGATGCAGGAGCATCTCAAGTGAGCCAGCGCGGAGACAACGGACAGCTGGACAAGCGCCCAGCATAAATTTTGAAATTATCTTGAAGTTAATGCACCAATATTAAATGAGATAATCAAGTGGAGGCACACTTGTATAATGTAAAAGGACCTGGAGAAATCCTCTCTCATCCATAGTGGGTAGAAGGCATTTATGATAGTTAATGCAAGTAGATATAATTTAATGTATAGATTAGACAATTTTAGGAGAGGAGGGAAAACGAATATAGACACCCTCCTTGTGTATTGTAAAAGAGAGGATGCCAATTGAGAGCATAGTAGGAAAGAACATTAGTGAGAGCATAGAGAAGAATAAGAGAGTTGTAGTGGGAATTCCATGTACAGAAGTTTTGGATTAATACAAAAAAGGTTTTGATTCAGACTCATGGTGTTCAAATATTCTCTGTGTATGCATCTTTGAATGTTATTCTCATAAATGTTTACTATTTCTGTCATGCAATTGCTTTTATGCTATGTATGAATGATTTCTTGTTGAATGTATGAAATTTGAGAGACAGAGAGAGTAAGGGAAATGAGTTTCAATTGTTTCTCTATCTGAGCAAGAGTTCCTGCAAGGAGTGCAGTTGAATTGTCCGCAAGGAGTGCGTTGATAGAGGGTTCAGAGGTTTGTCTCTGAGAGCTCAGATAGGGTAGCTTTTGTTCTCATTCACACAGAAGTGCAGTTAGGAACAGGAGCCGTGCAAAGAGTGCGTAGGCCAAGTAAATTCTTAGAGTCACAGACCTAAGCAAAGTATTGAGAGACTGCTACTGTAGGTTGTGCGTAGAGTCGAAGAAGTTCAACACTTGAATGTGTTTGAAAATCTGCCGCAAGGAGTGCGAGCGGGAGTTTTCTGAAAGACTCAAAGTCGTGGGAAATTTCAGAAGGATTTGAAGCCTTCAAAGTCGTCGAAGGAAGGCAATAGACCAAGTACCTTGAAAATCTGAACGAAGGTGTAGCGACATCGGACCGTAGGAGGACAAGTTCTCAAGGAAAGAACGGATGGTCAGAATTATCTGTAGAGAATTCATGAATTCCCGTGAGCTGTCAGATCTCACGGAGGAGTAGGGGAGTTACTGCAAGTATTCCTACAAGGTTCTAAGCTCAGGAGGAAGAAAACCATTCATCCAATCCATAGGATCCGTTGGATTTACCCGTGAATTTCTATATCGGGGTTTTGTAGGTTGGAGTCCCTTAATCTTTGCAATGGGGCTCGTGAAATCATGAAATGAAAAGTCCTGAAGGTCGAAAGGATTGTGTGGGCCACAAAATCGGGAAGTGGATAGGTGGCACACTATCGACCTGGAGTCAAAATCCATTGATCATTTCGAGGTTTCGTGGAGTAAAGACCCGAATTCTTTGCATTAGGATTCGCGATATTGCGAAGTCTGAAGTCTTGATGGAGTGAAAGCCGTTGAAAGGTCAAATATTGCAAGCGCATCAGAGTTTCAGTAAATCGGGTTTCGGGAACTGAGGGAACGAGTTGCTTGACATCGCGACTATCGAAATCACGATAAGGAGAAATCTAAAACAGGGAAGGAAAGGGTCAGCGTTGACTGTTTTCATTTTTTTGGAGATTGAGAGATAAGACGCTTGACCACCAGATTCGCGAAAGTGCAAAGTCTGATCTCCCGAAGTAAAAGGGGGGATTTCACAAGTTGATTGTGGGTGTAGATTTCCCGAAAGGAAAATAGAGGAGCCAATTTCGAGAGCTCTTCGGGCCAGTGTAAGTGGGAAAGATCCTATGTACATGACCTTCCGACCCGTGGGTTGAGGAGGGGTTGCGTCAGGGTTGGTATCAGANGCAAAGTCTGATCTCCCGAAGTAAAAGGGGGGATTTCACAAGTTGATTGTGGGTGTAGATTTCCCGAAAGGAAAATAGAGGAGCCAATTTCGAGAGCTCTTCGGGCCAGTGTAAGTGGGAAAGATCCTATGTACATGACCTTCCGACCCGTGGGTTGAGGAGGGGCTGCGTCAGGGTTGGTATCAGATCCCATAAAGGTTTCTTTGCTTTCTGTAGTAGGGAAAAGGAGAATTCACCATGCTGCCAAGGAGAAGGGACAGGAAAACACCTTATCCACGAGAGGAGAGGGAAATGTCGAGAAGAAGGGGTAGGCAGATGACTGATCCATCCATGGAGAGAGAGATGTGTGACTTACGTGCCAGACTTGAAGACATGGAGACAACACAGAGGTGTACAGTGAGTGTTGGGGATCTGAGTGATTCCGAAAGTGAAATTGAGGATGAACATGAAGGAGAAGAAGTTGCAGCCGAAGATGCAGCAAATGAACGTTTGATTAGAGCTATTGCAAAAATGGGTGCAAGAGCAAAAATGGACATTCCAGTTTATGAGGGAAATCTGGATGCAAAGGAGCTTCTAGACTGGATTAGAGCCCTTGACACATACTTTGAATATGAAGATGTCGAAGAAGACAAGAAGGTCAAACATGTTGTCACGATATTAAAAGGACATGCAACATTGTGGTGGGATGAGCTACAAGCTGAAAGACGCTGCAAAGGCAAGCAAAAGATCAAGAGCTGGGATAGAATGATCGTGAAGATGAAGGCGAAATTCATCCCCAAAGATTATCAAATTACTCTATTCAGGAGAATGCAGAACCTGAGATAGAAGATGATGACAGTAAAAGAATACACTGAAGAATTCTACAAGATGAACATCAGGGCAGGTCATCGAGAAAGCGATGATGAAAAGGTTTCCAGATACATGAATGGCCTGAGATACAACATCCAGGATGAGATGAGCATGGTAACCATCCGAACGGTGGAAGATTCTTATCATATGGCTCTGAAAGCGAAAGAGAAGCTGAGCCGAAAGCAGGGTCAAAGAGGTCAAGGTAGGAGTCAGCCCAGAGGAAAATCAGTTGCCCAGGATAAAAACCAGAAGCCTAAGGAGGACTGGAAGAAACCTCAGACTCGAACTGAGAGAGGTGGAACCTCACAGATAGGGAAGCATACCGAACAGAGAGGGGATTATGCTGATAATAATTTTTTTTTTCGTACTAGAGGTAGAGGAAGAGGAAGAGGTGGAGTAATAACATGCTTCACATGCGGAAAGACTAGACACAAGTCTTATGAGTGTCCCAACAAAAATAAAGAAGGAGGAGAGACTCACATTGCCGAAGCATAGAGGCGGGATGTTGAGGCAGAAGATGCTGAAGGCGGAAGATCGTTGATGATGAGAAAATCTTTTTTGACACCAGAGAAGGAGGTGGAGATTTCAATCCAAAGAAACAAACTTTTCTGGACTGCTTGCAAAACCAAATACAGGGTATGCAAGGTCATTGTGGACAGTGGTAGCATGGATAATCTCGTTTCTATAGAGATGGTAGAAAAGCTGGAGCTGGAGACGATTGATCATCCAAGCCCGTACAGAGTTTCGTGGCTACAAAAAGGACATCAAGTAACGGTCACTAAACAATGTTTAGTTGAATTTAAGATAGGAGTATATAATG
>JASDQU010503614.1:51537-76479 GCA_032191745.1 Picea mariana
CTCTGGAATATGATGGAGATTTTCGGAAGGAGGTGTCTTCAGGGAAAATAACCCAAGGCATGGTTTGGGTCAAGTACATGGGACAGATCTCCCAAGAATGGACTTCGAAATCTGAACTTGTTCAATGTGTGTGTGTATATATATATATATATATATATATAAATGAACTGAATATGGCCATACAAGTATAAGCATGCATCTGCCTTTTTTGATCAAACACACCAGGCGAACACTTCTATACATAAACCATTCATGAGTGTACAACCATGAGCATGCATTTCAGGAACATTCAATTTAAAATACAGAACATGAATACTTATCAGAAAAACACTAGGTGTAATGCAACTGCTGAGAGGGGTGCTCGTTTCCACCCAACCGTATGCTCAGGGACTCCAAAAGGATTTTCCATTTGCCACTCCCAAGCTAGACCACAATGCTTTGAGACTTAGTCTCTTACTTCCCACTCGTCGGAAGTCCAGGATGAAGGTTACTCTCCTTCTCCTCTACTCATCACTCTCTGTATTTCCTGGAGTTCCTATGGTTCTCCTTTTTTTTGCGATTCCTATCGTGTGTGTGTGTCTGTATGCTCTCCTCTCCCCCCGCTTCCACACTTCTTTCCTCCTACGAGGTTGCATGTGGCACAAAATTCCCTGTCCGATGGTTAGGTCCGAGATCTTCTATGAATGGGTGGTTCGCCCCATCCCCTCATTTACTCTTGAGGAGCCTCCCCACCTACTGTCCGGGTGGGTAATTCATTTCGGGGTCTGAGAGTGAACTTTTGTTTTCTTGAGCATGTACAAACCAGTATGGTTTGGTTCAGTGGAAGTTAAAACAACCACTCTCGACCCCTTCCACCATCTCGCATCAGCCATCATGGTCTCTTTTCAGCACATCCCCCTCTCAATAGTCATGCAACATATATTCATACATCATTTACATTCCTCGGACCTTTTATACTAATGTTCGTTAATTCAAACATTCAAAATATTTGAGTTTTCCATAGTTCTTGGTCAGTATAGTTATTTTTACAGACTGGGGGAAACAGGGTGTTACACTATTGTAAGGAGTGCAAGGTCATCCTTCAGTGGTCGAGATTGGATGAATTTTTTATGCAACGTGTGCATGACAGAGTCTCAGACTCGTAATATCAAGAGGAGTAGTGTGACTTTATTCATGGAGAAGAGGTTGGAGAACAGTGGTAAAATGTGGACAATCATTTAGAAAGAAATTGAATCGTGGAGGAGAAAATGTTGCAAGGCATGCATAGGCTGAAGATTTGAATAAGTGTCGAAGGAATTGTTTAGTGGAACAAGGGAAGTGGAGGAAAGACAAGCTCAGGAGGGAGAATGATGAAAAATCTTCAAAGGGGAGAATCCTTTAAGGTTTCCCAAAATCTAAGAATCAAATCTATTCCGGAGGGAGGCAAGATTTTTCCAGACCATCAGATCTGGGAAAATTACGTGGGGGTTGGTCGTAAAGTGTTTTGTCACTTCATGGTTTGAGAAGTTTGGAGGTGTATTAAGAATGAAGCCACGAACTCACGAAGTTGTGAAGTAATCCTAACCATCAATTGTGAAGAGGACATGTGGAAGTGGATTAGAAAATATGGAAGTCGAAAGTCTGGAGGTTCATGTGTGAGGTGAGTAGGAGATTCGCAAAGTTTTGAAACCCGAAACTTAGTGGGGCCGTCAAAATCCAAGGAGACATGCAACAGAGATCTAGAAATTCGAAGGAGAGTGATTCGAAAAGAACTGAAGTCAGAGACCACGATATCTCTGAAGCTTGAAATCATGAAGGGGCTGGTCCATGGTCATATCCTGTGGTCACTTAGGAGGAAGAGGCTAGAACAGGGTTAACTCTCATGAAGTTTGGTGTTTCCAAGAGTGTCGGAGAGTGGAGTCACGGGTAGTTTGACCTTGCGGGTAATACTAAAGGGACATGTGCATTGAGCATCTAGGGTCTATTGAAGGCTTGAAGAGTCAATTCAGCTCAAGAGTTTGAAGATCCAAGACCGGAAGGTCGAGCATCCCCAAGGGGGAGAATGGGGGTATGTGTGAGAGTGGTATCAAAGCGAGCACATAATTGATTTTTTTAGAAAGAGGAGATGAAGAAGTAGACTAATATCATTGAGTGGTATCAGATACATCAACACAATGTCTCCTAGAAGATGTGAAAAGCCTCCCGTAGAAAATAGAGCTATGGGAAGGGAGATGAGAGAACTCAGAGAAAGGTTGGATGCCATGGAAACAACATAAAGAAGAGCACCTGATGTTGGAGACATCAGCAATGAAGAAAATGAATAAATGGAAGTTGAAAAATTTGTAGCCAAGGATGTTGCAGAAGAATGCTTGTTGAAAGCATTTTTCATGTTGGGAGCTAGAGCGAATATAGACATCCCATTGTATGACGATAATTTAGACACTGAAGAATTTCTTTATTGGATACGAGAAATGGACAAGTATTTCGGCTATGAAGATGTTGATGAGGAGAAGAAGGTGAAACATGATGTCACTAGGTTAAAAGGACATGCAACACTATGGTGGGATGAACTGTAGGATGACAGGTGGAGCAAGGGAAAAAAAAATATTAAGAGTTGGGATAGGATGGTAGCCAAATTGAAGGCTAAATTTATACCCAAATATTACCAGATAAACCTCTTAAGAAGATTGCAGAATATTAGACAGAAAGGAATGACTGTGAAGGAATACATAGAGGATTTCTATAGACTGAACATCAGGGTTGGACAAAAAGAGAGATGAGGAAAAGGTTTCCAGGTGCATCAATGGCCTAAGATATTAAATCTAGGATGAAATAAGCATGGAAACAGTTAGAACAGTAGATGATGCATATCATATTGCGTTGAAAGCAAAACAGAAGTTGGTCAGGAAACAAAGTTAACAAACAGAGGAAAAGGAGTTTCCCAAGACAAGGCACAAAATCCCAGAGGTGAGACAGAGAAGCCACATAGTCACTCTGAGAGAGGAAGAAGTTCCCGAGGAAGACAGAATGGTGGTAGAAATTATTTTTCTCGAGGAATAGGAAGAGGCGGAGAAGGAGAAGTAAGATATTATGCCTATGGAAAAGCAGGGCACACGTCATGGAATTCCTCGAGACAAAGAAAGAAGGAGGAGAGGCTCACATTTTATAAGCGCGGAAGAAAAATGTGGAGGAAGAAGGTGAAGAAGATGGGAAGTCCTTGATTATGAAAAAATTTCTTTTGAAGAAAGAACCAAAGATTGAAGAGCTAGTGCAGAAGAACAGTTCGTTCAGGACAACTTGAAGAGCAAGATAGAGTTTTCAAGGTAATAATTGACAGTTGGAGCACTGACAACTTGGTATACACATAGATGGTGGAGAAATTGGAGTTGGAGACGACTACACATCCGATGTTGTACAGAGTCTCATGGTTGCAGAAAGGTCACCAGGTAACAATAACTAAACAATTCCTTGTTGAATTTAAAATAGGTGGATATATGGATGAAATCCTCTGTGATGTGATTCCCATGGATGTATGTCATGTTTTATTGATAATACCATGGAAATGTGACAGGAATTTCATTCATGATGGGAGAAAAAATACCTCCACTTTGGAGAATAATGGTAGGACACAAATGTTGTTGCCAATTGAAGAGAACAAATTAAAAGAATAAGCCAGCATGAGCATACTTCTCATGAGTGGGAAGGAAATCCTGAATGAAATTAAGAAGGAACAAGAGATGAAGTTTGATGTAGTGAGGAAACCCAAAGTTATCCTTACAAGTACTTCAATGGAATATTTTCTTGAGTAAATTCAAGAACTGTTAGATAATTTTGTTGACATAGTAGTGAATGAGCTACCAAGCTCATTGCCACCTATGAGAAGTATCAACCATTGCATTGATTTGATACCAGGAGCAAGATTGTCGAACAAATAAGAAGGATTGGTGAAAAGATAGGTTCAGGATCTGTTAGACAAGGATTGGTTAGAGAAATCTTGATTCCATGTATAGTGCCAACTGTATTGAGTCCGAAGAAGGGTGGAGGATGGAGGATGTGTACAGACTCAAGGGCCATAAACAAGATCACCATCAGGTACATATTTCCATTTCCAAGGATGGACGACTTGATGGATTGTTTAAGTGGAGTGAACTATTTTTCAAAGATATATTTGAAAAGTGGATATCACAAGATAAGGATGAGAGAAGGTGATGAGTGGAAAACAACATTCAAGACAAATGGAGGATTGTATGAATGCCTTGTTATGTCATTTGGCTTAAAAAATGGCCCAAGTACTTTTATGAGACTAATGAATGAAGTGTTAAAATATTTTATTATCAAGTTTTTGATTGTATATCTGGATGATATACTGGTCTTTAGCAAGACTAAAGAAGAGCATTTGAGACATTTAACATTGGTGATGAAGAGGTTACAGTGGGAGAAGTTGTTGATAAATTTAAATAAATCCTCTTTCATGAAGACAAAACTCATATATTTGGGTTTTGTGATTTCTTCAAATGAATTGAATATGGATCCCGAAAAGGTGAAAGCAATCAGAGAATGGACGTAACTAAGGAATATCTTTAAGGTGAGAAGCTTCCATGGATTAGAAAGTTTCTATCGGAATTTCATCAAAAACGTTAGCGGGATTAGTGCTCAAATGATGGATACGGTGAAGAAAAGACATAAGTATTTCAAATGGATATAAGAGGTTGAAAAGAGATTCAATATATTGAAGGAGAAGATAATAGAACAACCGATTATGGTTTACCGGATTTGGGGAAGACATTTCAACTGAGATGTGATGTGAGTGGAGTTGCAATTGGAGCGGTCTTGAGCCAAGATAATAGACTTGTTGCATATTTCAGGGAGAAGTTGAACGATACTAATAAGAAGTAATCCACATACGATAAAGAGTTTAATTCCATAATTGAAGATTTGAAGAAATGGAGGAACTATCTTGTACCAAAAGAGTTTGTTTTGTATAGCGATAATAAAGCTTTGCAATTCATAACCAGATAGGAGAAATTAAACCAAAGACACACTAAGTGGATAGAATTTATGAAAAATTTCACTTTTTTTATTAAACATATTTATGGTAATGCTAACAAGGTTTTTGATGCATTGAGCAGGAGATGTTTGATTCAGCAGTAATTTCAAGTGAAAACCTTGGGTTTTGAACACCTTAAGGAGATGTATCATGATGATCCAGATTTTAGAGGAGCATATGAAGCATGCGCAAATACTGTGCTCAAAGACAGAAGCCAATGGGCCTAATATTTGATTCAATATGGATTTTTGTTCAAAGGTTTCCAACTATGCATACCAAAATGCTCGATGAGGGAAAACCCGTTGAAGGAGAAACATGGCGGAGGTCTAGATGGACATTTTGACCATGAAAAAATGTTTGCACAGTTGAAAGGTTTATATTATTGGCTAGGTATGAGGGCAGAAGCAAAGAGGTTTGTGAAAATATGTAAGATTTGTCAGTATACAAAGGGGAGGAGATAGAACACTAGGTTGTATCAACCATTTCCTATTTCAGAGAGGCCTTGGGATGAAATAAGCATGGATTTTGTGTTGGTATTACCAAGAACACAAAGAGGAAGTGATTCCATATTTGTGGTAGTTGACAGATTTTCAAAGATGACACACTTTATCCCATGCCATAATACTAGTGATGTAACACACATTGCAAATTTGTTTTTCAAAGAGTTTGTGAGGCTCCATGGATTTCCCGGGAGTATTGTTTCAGACAAGAACACCAATTTTGTTGGTCATTTCTGGAGAACATTGTGGAAGAATTTGGGGACATAACTATCCTTTAGTTCTGCATATCACCCATAAACATATGGACAGACTAAAGTGGTGAATCGAAGTTTAGGAGATTTGTTGAGGATTTTGGTCACTGAACATCATAGTCAGTGGGATCGCATTCTAGCACAAGAAGAGTTTGCATATAATGACTCAGTGAACAGAAGTATCGGGAAGAGTCCATTTTAAATAGTGTATGGGATGAATCCAAGGGGAGTGTCATATTTAAGATACCTAGAGCAAAACGATTTTAGGAGCACTGGATACGAAGACTTCGCTGCAAAAATGCAAAAGATCCATGATCAGATTAAGAAGCAGTTGCAGAAGGGAAGCAATGAGTATAAGTGCAGAGTTGATCAACATAGAAAGAAACTTCAATTTGAAATTGGATATCAAGTTCTAGAACATTTAAGGAAGGAGAGGTTTCCAGGGGGAACATACAACAAGTTGAAGCTGAAGAAGATAGGACCGTGAAAAATACTAAGAAGATTTGGTGAGAATGCTTCTAAAATATAACTGCCATAGGATGTGGGTATATCACCCATATTCAACATTGTAGACTTGTATCCCTGCAGGGAAGATGGAACTAGAGGATCGGAAGATCAGAAAAATATCCAGTGGAAAAAGAAGATGTATGTAGCAGAGAAGCCACAAGTGGAGAAGATCGTGGATCGAGAGATTAGAAAGAAGACCCGAAGGAAAACATATTTGGAGTATTTAGTGAAGTGGAAAGGACACCCAATAGAATATGCCAGTTGGGTGAGTGAAGCAGATATCCAGAATCATGGAAGGTCGGTGTATGAGCTCATGGATAGGATTCCATGAATTTTTCAGCCAGAGGAGTATGATGCAGGAGCATCGCCAGCAAAGCATGTGTGGAGGATAGTTGGGCACACTAGCATGTATTTTGGTGTATTAATGTAATATCTGGATTTTTTTATTTATTTATGAACATATTTAATGTTTGGAGGTTGAGCCATCGCATGAGATCAATCGGGGAATTTATTTTTCTTTAATGTTAAAGATTGCAGTATAGATATGGAGCTCTCTCTCTTATCTGTTTGANATGTATTAATGTAATATTTGGATTTTTTTATTTATTTATGAACATATTTAATGTTTGGAGGTTGAGCCATCGCATGAGATCAATCGGGGAATTTATTTTTCTTTAATGTTAAAGATTGCAGTATAGATATGGAGCTCTCTCTCTTATCTGTTTGACTTGAATATTTATTGTAATAAATATTAAGTAGTTGAATGCTTTTAATTTAATAGTATATCCTAGAGTACTTGGAGGGAAATACTCAAGGAGCCCTCTAGTATAAATCTTTGTATTGTTTCCCAGAAGAGGTTGTTGATAGTTGATAGTTGAAGAGTTGTTGAATCTATTGTATATGTTGTAGAGTGTTGAAGAACATTGTATGAACCTATGTATATGACTGTTTAATGAATATAACAGAGGAGTATTGTTCTAAATGCATGTTGTTATTGTGTCTATCTAGATGAATTAATGGTAGAATTTCTTCTTATTTGAAATTATTTGTTATCTATTGTTCTTATGGTTTATGAATGAATTTACATGGTTGAATGTATGAGTCGTTGTGAAGATTGAATAAGTTTCAATTGTTTCTCTTCTATGAGCAAGTGAAAGTTGTGCATGACTGAGTCTATTTCGACTCGAAGCTTAGAAGAGGTAACGTGAAACTTATATATGCAAAGAGTGCATATGCGTTCGCAAGGAGTGCGTGAGTGAATATATTTTGAATCAGAAGTTAAGATGGGATAGTTGAAGTTTTCATGTAGGATAAATCATGCTCAGATTCATATTGTTTAGGAGGAACAATTGAGCGGAAAAGGATTGTTGCAAGGAGTGCAAGGTCATCCTTCAATGGTCGATATTAGAGGAAGTTTTTTTGCAAGGTGTGCATGACAGAGTCTCAGACTCATAATCTCAGGAGGAGTAGCATGAATTTAGTCACGAAGAAGTGGTTGGAGAAAAGTCACAAAGTATGGGCAATCATTCAGAAAGAAATTGAGTCGTGGAGGAGAACCTATCGTAAGGCATGCACAGGATGAAGATTCGAATAAGTGTTGAAGGAAGTGTTCGGAGGAACAAGGGAAGTCAAGGAAGGACAAGCTTAGGAGGGAGAGCAGTGATAAATCTTCAACGGGGAGAATCCTTTAAGGTTTCCCAAAATATACGAACGAGATCCATTCCGGAGGGAGGCGATATTGTTCCAAATCATCAGATATGGGAGCATTACACAGAGGTTGTTCGTAAAGTGTTTTGGCATTTTGTAGTTCAGGAAGTTTGGAGGTGTAGTAAGAACGGAGTTGAAAACTTGCAAAGTCATGAAGTAATATCAACTGTCAGTTGTGAAGAAGACACGTGGCAATGGATTCAGAAATCCAAAAGTCGGAAGTCTGAAGGTTCATGTGTGAGGTGAGAAGGAGTTTCGCGAAGTCGCAAAACCCAAAACATAGTGGGGCCATCAAAATCAAAGGAGACATGCGGTAGAGATCTGGAAATTCGGAGGAGAGTGCTTTAGAAAGAACTGAATTCAGAGACCGTGATATCTATGAAGCCTGAAATAACGAAGGGCCTGGTCCATGGTCATAGCTGCTATAGTGGGAAAACCCCCCTATGGACTACGCTAGGGTTCTAAAGTGCAGGTAGAGCTAATCGTCTAAAGTCTCCTATTTTAAAAACTATCTCAACAACACCCCACATTCATGCATAAAGTACAAAGTATAGGGATCTGGTAGTCTTACCTTAAACTCTGTGTCCGGTGTCGATCCTTATGTGTCCGGTGTTGATCCTTATGCATCCGGTCACTTCTCGACTGTAAATATCCTCCCAAGGTTGACCTGCATTCACCAAAAGACAAATAAGAAATTACAAACATGCATTCTATATATGAACTAATGGGTTAGATGTCATAACAAAATGTAAATCAAACATGAAGATTGAACACATCATATGGCGAGATGGAAAAATTACTTCTTTATATTAATCTCACAGAGTTATTTACAAAATGAGATCAGCGACTGCTCCTCAAACCCTGTCCTGGGATCCTCTTCACCAAGCTCCAACTTCTTTCATGTATCCTTCTTCTCTCTCACTTCTCTCTAGAGAATGGGCATAGGCTTATGGATGAGGAAAAAGAGCAAGAATAGGGAATTCTGGATCAAAACTCATAATGTGGCTGCAAATTATTGGGGCAAGGGGGGGAAATAAAATAGGCAGAGTTTCATTGTAGCTATGTTTCTCCTTGGAATGAGACACCAACACCTCTTTTTATATGACAAAAATATGGTTATTCAGTTGGGTGACAGGCTATAGGCGGTCAATTGGTTGGGAAACTACCCAATAGCCTGTAATCTCAACGAATCCCTTGCAACTTTTTATTTTTTGCAACTTTTGTGGGTATATGTAGGCTATAATGGCACATCTAGCATACGTAAATGGGTAGTAGTGGCACAAATAGCATTCATACATGGGAATTATTGGTGCAGGGCGCGTACATCTTCAAAAATTGTGTTTTTAATAAGAGTTGTTATTTATTGGCTTGGAAAAAATAGTAAGTAAGATGGCTTGAGGCCAGGTCTGCATGTGTGGTGCAATTTAGGGTTATAACAAATGCCCCCTAATGTGTGAGGTCATAAGAGCACCTGATGGATGAAATACATTACAATCTTTACCAATGTACGAAGTGAGTGAGCCCAGGACCGGAGTTCGGGAGGTGCCATTTGCAAAATAACAATTGTCTCACTGAGGCGGGCATACCCATGCTCGAGATGAAATGAATCATGGTTTCCAATCAAGTACGTTCCAGATCAATGTCATATAACTATACAAAGTGTATCCATGAGAAATACACAACGTATCTCCATCTCAAAATCAAAGATATACATGTATAGTATCCATCTTCAAGAAGCCAATGACACCTAATGGATGTAGATGAGGCCTTCAGAGCTCGAGTGACAACTTCAAGATATTCAAAACTCGGGTAGGAGTGTAATATGAGTGTACGACTTCACTACCCAAAGGCCTTCGAGGCTTGTCGGGGAACACACAAGAGGATCTCGGTGATCAGGCAAAGAAATTCATTGATTTCAAACAAGGACTTGATTGGAATTTGGGGATGGTCGGGCATGAGGTCAAGAGACAAACTACAGAAAGGCCGAATCAAATTGGGTAAAACTTCCCTTGGACAATAGCATGACTGATGATCAAACTCGGGCAGCATGACATTGACATAAGTTCACGATGTAGGAGGCAACACAAACTCTACATATGTTTGGAAGAATAACCAAATAGAGGAGGACACAGATCTATGTTACGAGAATAGCTTCCTAAGTTCATATTAAATTCCAAAGATTTATGAACAAACTAAAGGATGTGCTTTGTCCAAGGGCGACTCATTGTGCTGCCATAAAAAGAATATACTTTTCCCGTCCTCTTTTGGGGGTATATTTTATTTTTTTGTCTTTTTCAATATTTTGAAAGCTTAAAAAAGAATAAAAGAATGCTATGTTACAAAGGAGGAACGAGTGTCGCAAGAATACTAATTTCAAGTGCAAGGAACACACTAATGATTAGAGAAAAGAGACATGTGTAGGAAAAGGACACCCGGGAAAATTCCTCCATGGGTCAAGGTGTCAAGATGCAAAGGCAAAGTGCTACAAGGTTTTCATATAAGGCATTCTTCAAAGGTTCAGTTGATAGAAGCATGGAGCCGGCATTAGGCCGAAGATGCAGGAATGAAAATGTGATTAATAGGGCACAATGATAATGTCCTTCAATGTAATTTTAAAATATCTCAGAGAAGGTAGGCTCGCTGGTTTTTCATTTTTAGAGAGTCTGAAAAAGTGCAAAAGAAGACTCCATTGGGGTACCTTTTTCGAAGATAGTCTAGTCGGCTCAAAAAAGGGATAAATTATCACCGAAAAGACGTCTATTCAACACCATTTTAATGAGTGTGACAAAGACAAGATCACTCAAAAATCTTTTCAATTTTAAGGAGTCTGAAAAGAGCTTAACTATGGACTCACTACATTTTTCTAGATTTAGTCTCCTTAGCCTGAAAAAGGTGAAATTTACTGAGGAGTACTCTCCTAGTGAGACATATCTCCCTAGGTGTACATTTTTCCTCCTTCATCTATAGGCTGAAAAAAGGGGTAAACTCATGCTAGTAGAATTTTTTCTAAACCAATTAATGAGTGTGAAATAACAAGGCCACTCAACGATCTTTTCAATTTTAAGGAGTATGAAAAGTGCTTAACTATGGACTCTGTAATGGATGTTCTTCTGGACCGGTTTAATGAGTGTGAAGAAACAAGATCACTCGACGATCTTTTCACTTTTAGGGAGTCTAAAAAGAGCTTAAATATGGACTTTGTGGGGGTTCCTTTTTCGTAAATTTAGTCCCTCAGACCCAAAAAAGGGTTAAACTTATACCTGAGAATACTCTTCTAGTGAACTAAAGTTCCTAGAGTATACCTTTGTTCATACAATTGACCATCCAGATTGAAAAGGAGGTAAACTACTGCCGGACAGACGTGCCTTCAAATTTTAGTTTGGCGAGCGTGAAGGGCAACAAGATCACTCAGCAATATTTTCATGTTTAGAGGGTCTGAAAATAGCTTAAAAGAAGACCCATTTGTTTTTTGGGAGTCCCAAGGGTGAGGAAAAAAGTGATAATATATCAGACATGTGAAGGCTCAAAATCATAATCAAGACAAGACTAAAAGGACTCCCGATTCTATAGTCATTAGCGATGGCATGGACACCAAAATGCAGCCAGGATCTACCTAGGGAATCCATGTAAGGGTAGGCTCTACCACTAAATTACGACACTTCTAGAGTAGCAATGATGATTCTATGTCGCAATTCGGTGGGGTCGATCCTATGGTAAAGTGAAAAAGACAACAAGGTGCAATAAGTGGAGGTGGAATCCTAACTTAAATGCACAAAGTTGGAAAAATGACTTTTCACCAAAGGACCTTAAAACTTCCACAACTCCCAAAAACTTCTTTGAACCAAAAGTAAGGTGTATCATAAAATCCAATGAGAAAATCAAGAACCATGTTACATGATTTTCAAGACAGAAAAAATGACAACGGTGGTCAAAAAATGACAAAAAGGACCAAAAACGTCTATAAATATAAGCTAGCAGCTCATTATCACCATTGCAAATTGAGAATTGACCAAAAAGCCAAAAACACCCCTTTGTGAAATAAGTTGATTCTGGGAGCTTCAGTGGACGAAATAAACTTTCGCTTGGACCAAGTAAGTACAAACTAGCTCCTCCTGCATTTCCATTCTTTCTTTTTGCATTTATTTTTTGTTTTTTGGGGGGTGCACACCTTTAAAAAGGTCGGCCTTGCGTGTACGCGGGTTGTATAAGCACAATCCACGTATGCATGTGGGAAAAGAATAATATGCCTACGTACATACGTGACTGTTCCCAATACAACCCGCATACACCCTCTAACATATGAAAAAATGAAAATGCATTATTTGACTCTTCATTGAACTTGACATTTTTGCACAATGTATGTCCACTGGAGAGAGAGGGAGTATGAGGACATTGATATGTCAGTCAAGGAAGACCCTGCTGCTGTCACCTCATTAAAACAATGTGAGTTGTGGAAATTCTTTTGGTTTCCACTCATGAGGGCACATCCTAGGCTATTGAACTCCTTAGTGGATTATTGGTACCTAGATACAAATTCATTTATGCTCAAGGGACAGTCGTTGACTTCAACGACTAAAGATATATATTTTATGACTGGCCTCTCGAGGAGATGGGAACCAGTCAACCTTCATGATTTTCCCTTTGGGCCTCACAACGTTTTCAAGTTGATGGAACAACACTGTGAGGCCAGAACAAATAAAGTGGGTTCCCAGGTACCAATCCACAAAATCACCAACCTATCACTAAAAGTGATATTTTTACTTGTCAGTCGAATCACTAGATCCGCGGATTTACATCAGGCCTCTTGGGCACATATGCATTGTGCAGTATAGTGCTTAAATGCATGAGTGTTCAATTGGAGTACAACCATGCTAGATTGCATGAAGAGACAACTCACATAGTGTTGTGGGTTAAACAACAAGAACTTCGGGTTCGGGACTATTTTGTTCTCTTTTTTCTTCGAGAGAGTACTCAGTCTTAATCCACGAGAGATAGTACGGGGGCATGTGGCCTCCTTCCTAGTAGTATGCATATGGGAAGCATTTCTACCATGACAGGGGGGAGGGGGGACCATTGAGGCCTTTGATGATACTTTTTTCTACTGGTGATCTCGACAGATCCCGACTATAGAGGAATACCCCTATGCCAGGATCAACTTCTCCAAGGATCTTGGCATACTTGTACCTCCTAGAGAAGAGAGAGGAGAGTTAGGTACGTTTTCTTTTAAAAGTTTTTAATTTTTTAGTTTATTTTTATATATATCATTTTTATGTATACCAAAGTACTTGACAAATTTGTATATGTTATGTACATATGTGGGACCAATACGTCCAGCTGATTTTTCATCAAGCAGGTGTCGTCCATGACCAAAGGCATTACTAGCAGCGAACGTCGGATCAGCAGCAGCAATGGGGGTACCTCCAGCCGGAGAGGATGAGAGATTTTTAATATGAGTGGAGCGGAACTTGACCGCACTCCCCATACTGTGCCCATGGCCGAGATTGAAGATCTCCCACCATCTATGCAACCTCATGTTGTTGGGGTGACACGGACCTGGGTCCATCTATTTCAGTGTTTTTCAAATGTTGTAGTCCACTATGGTAGGGCCAATAGAGCACGTGTTTAGATTAGGGTGAACCATTTTCATTATGAGGGCACTCTTTGTATATTTGTGAGGTCATAAGCCCCATGTTATATACCAGACTCATTATTTTTTGAGGCACTTGCACCAACATATGTACTTTGATAATTTATATATATATATATACTTCTTTTTGTCTTATGGGTTACATTTATTTACAAATGTATTTACATGTGTATGTGTGTTCTTTTTCTTACGTGTGTGCAATCTGCCAATCTAATACTTGATTAGCTAGAGTATCTGTCATTTAATTCAATCTCCTAGGAACATGGATATATGTAATTTAATCAAAACAACATTCTAAGAGACATACCCTAAGGAATCGTCGATGTAGAGTAGGATCATAAATGTGGTAAACCCCATTTAACTGGGACATAACCAATTGTGCATCTAAGTAGACCCGGAGGNTATATATATACTTCTTTTTGTCTTATGGGTTACATTTATTTACAAATGTATTTACATGTGTATGTGTGTTCTTTTTCTTACGTGTGTGCAATCTGCCAATCTAATACTTGATTAGCTAGAGTATCTGTCATTTAATTCAATCTCCTAGGAACATGGATATATGTAATGTAATCAAAACAACATTCTAAGAGACATACCCTAAGGAATCGTCGATGTAGAGTAGGATCATAAATGCGGTAAACCCCATTTAACTGGGACATAACCAATTGTGCATCTAAGTAGACCCGGAGGTAAGAGATACTATGTGACAAGGCATCACGAAGCAACTCTATTACCGCACTGTATTCAACGACATTGTTTGTGGTGTCACCTAAACAAATACCTCTAGAAGATAACAACTGGCCTTGAGGTGTAAAGATCACCCAAGCTACAGAAGAAATCCTTCGAGTGTGTTGGCTATCACCATCCGCGAATCCAATGAACACGTCTGATTCACTTGACATCTGCCACAGTGAAAATGTTTACATAACAAATGACACTTCCATAAAACAAAAAGAGAAAAACTAAAATGTATAAGAACTATACATATATGCAAGAAGTCACCCAAGGTGACCCACCTAAGAGTAATACTTCTTGAGGTAGAGCCCATTTCTAGGCTCCGCTAAAGATTTCCTAATGCAACACCCCTACCTCAGTAGGATCTATGTGACCTCCCCATCTAAGGATCGTTCTTAATCTCCCCTTTGAGTCGAAATGACTCTTTGATTCCCAACTAAAATCTTCACACTTGTAACCACAGGTCCTTATAGAGTTGTGCTTGTGCAAACAAGCACAAGATTCAAACCTCAACTTCTCATGACCAACCAATATGACCACGACCTTCACCTGAAAAGGTGTTTTGGGTTTCACAAATTCGCTATTTCTGTTGTGAGTCCCCCTGACTCCTCCAATCCTTGAAACCTGAAAACGGTTAATGGTATTCAACTCCTCCCTTAATTTTTCCTAATGTGACCCTCTACCACAACCTAGGGCCCAACCTTCTGTCGTGTTGGGATTTCGCGACTCGGGAGTTCACGACGCAACCTCCTCTCCTTCTCCCGAAGTCTAAACTTGTGACTTCCTTGCTGCGATCAATGGTCCAGATTCTTTTATGATCTGTCGATCTACATCCTTTTGGGACTTCGCGAATTGATATTTCATGACCCTTGACTTCTCGTCATGAATTTCTCCACAAACCTCGAATTCTGAAATGTCAAAATTCAACCTCGATATCAACGACTCTTGTTAATCTAGATCTAACGATGACTACTCCTCCTGATCTTGTGAGTGTTTTGAGACACTCATATTTATCTCCTCCACTGATCCACTAGATCCAATAACCCACAGAACTTTGGCGATTCCCCCTCAGATAATTTCCACCATCCGTTCAGATTGTCAATGGCTCCAAGACAAATAACTCAACGTTCCTTCCTTCTTAACTTAACTTCAGTGAGGTGATTCCATACCTTTTCCTTTCTTCAAAATATTCAAAGAATCTATCCCTCTTGAGCTTGGTTCTGGCTGCAAACTCAAGGACCCCACAATACTTTGCGTGCACTCCTTGTTGCATTCACAAATAATCATTGATTATTTGGTATCTCCTTTTTCTGTGCACTCCTTGCAACTGAAATCCTTCAACCACTCACTGGGTTGAAAAGTCTAAGACTTCAACCATCATGCACACTCCTTGAACGGCTGTGTACTATACTCTCACTTCTGTTGGTATGAGAACAATGATATCTCTCCTGAGATTTTCTAAGGTAAAACCCAGAACCTGTCAATGCACACTTTACGAACTTTCACTGCACTCGTTGCAGGAATTCTCAGAACAAGAAATAATTGAAACTCATTCTCTTCTTCTATCAGACTTCATACATTCAACATGAAATCATACATACACACACTGCATTGAAACAAATGCATAACAGAGAACATAAACTAACTGTAAACATACCATTCAATAGATGTAGATAGAATTCATAAACACCATGAATTTGGATCAAAACTTTCTTATATTAATCCAAGTGCATATGTACATCGGTTCACTATCATCAACTAATTGCTTATACAATATTCTACAATATCTGTTCTTCTATTATATTTCTCTTCATATATCTTACAATTACAATGAGAATAATTGATACAATACAATGCATATGGGGGATTTTTCTAGAGTTTTCCCTCCTACAACTCTATTTTATCAAATCGAAATAAATACTACAACTACTCTACATTTATTACAATAAATGCCTCCAACAAACAGATGAGAGCAACCGCTCATGATCTGCGTTACAACTCAAAACATAAATGTGAATGCATCCTTCCAAGATATTACATTAATGTATTATTCTTTCAAATTCAAAACATTCTCAAAATGTGTGATGGTGCATATCCAGCTATCCTCCCGCTTCTGCGCTTGCTTTGCTGGCTCGCTTACGATGCTCCTGCATCATACTCCTCTTGCTGAAAAAATTCATGAACTCCTATTCATGAGCTCTGGAACCATCTGTCCATGTTTCTAGATGTTCAGTTCACTTACCCAACTAGAATCCTCAATCGGGTTTCCTTTCCACTTTACCAAATATTCAAAATATGTCTTTCTCTGGGTCTTCCTGCTAACTCTCTGATCAATGATCTTTTCCATCTACGGCTTTTCAGCTACAGGCATCTGTTTGACCCACTCAACTTTCTTCYGGTCCTMTGATTCCTCTGTTTCATCTTCTCTGTAAGGATATAGATCTTCTACATTGAATATGGGCRATATTCCTACCCCATCTGGCAATTCTATTTCATAAGCATTGGACTCAAATTTCCTCAGAATCTTACACAACCCTATCTTTTTCATCTTCAACTTATTGTATGTTCCCCTTRGGAACCTTTCTTTTCTCATATGTGCTAAAACTAAATCTCCCACTTCAATTTGAAACTCTCTTCTATGCTCATCTTCTCTTCTCTTATATTTTTGGTTGGAATTCTTCATCCGCTCTCTAATTTTAYCGTGGATCTCTTGCATCTCTGCTTGAAATTCTTCCACTCCATCAATTTTGAACTCACTCTGCTCTAAGTTCCTCAACTCATAAACTYCCCTCAGCTACATTCCACACATTATCTGGAATGGGCTTGGTCCTGTGATCCTATTAGGTGATTTATTATATGGAAATTCCTCTTGTGACAGAATCTTGTCCCACTGTGTATGGTGTTCAGCTACTAAACTCTTCAAAAAATATCCCAAACTTCGATTTAATACCTCAGTATGTCCATCCATCTGAGGGTGATATGCTGAGCTAAAAGATAATTCTGTTCCCAGCTTCTTCCATAGCATCCTCCAGAAATGACCAACAAATTTGGTATCCCTTTCTAAAACAATACTCTTGGGTAAACCATGAAGTCGAACAACATTTTTGAAAAACAGATTTGCAATGTGAGTTGCATCACTAGTTTTCTGACATGGAATGAAATGTTCCATTTTAGAAAATCTTTCGATTACCACAAATATGGAGTCACAACCTCTCTATGTCCTCGATAGTCCTAACACAAAATCCATGCTTACCATGTCCCACGGCCTCTCTGGTACTGGCAATGGTTGATACAATCCTATATTCTAACTTTTCCCCTTTGCATGATGGAAAATTCTACATTTGTTGACAATTTTCTTGACATTTGTCCTCATCCCTGTCCAATAATATAAGCTATTTAGTTGTGCAAATTTTTTGTCAAGACTGCAATGTCCAGCCAATCCTCCACTATGCTTTTCCTTTAGGATATTCTCTCTCATAGTAATCTTCAGGATACACAATTGATTTCCTTTAAATAACAATACATCCTGAATCAAATATTCAATCCACTGGCTTATGTCCCTTAAAACAATATTCTCACATTCTTCATAAGCGTCCTTGGAATCTGGATCATCTTTGTACATACCCTTAAGGCTATCAAAACCTAAGGTCTTCACGTGAAACTCCTGCAGAATCAAACATTTCCTGCTCAATGCATCAACATCCTTGTTAGTAGTTCCATAAATGTGCTTTATAAAAAAAGTAAAGTTATGCATAAATTCAACCCATTTTGCATGTTTCTAGTTCAATTTCTCCTGTCAAGTTATGAATTGTAAAGAATGTTTGTCTCTATAAAAAATGAACTCTTTCGGAACCAAGTAGTGCCTCCATTTCTTCAACGCTTGTATGACTGCATAAAACTCCTTGTCATATGTGGAATATTTCATCTTGGTCTTGTTCAAATTCTCCCTAAAGTATGCAATTGGTCTATTGTCTTGACTTAATACTGCTCCAACCGCAAATCCACTTGAGTCACATCTCACTTGAAATGTCTTACCAAAGTCTGGAAAAACCAGAATTGGTTGTTCAGTTATCTTTTCCTTTAACATCTTAAAACTTTTCTCTACTTCCTCTATCCAATGAAAAGATTTATGTCTTTTCTTGACTATATCCATCATTGGTGCTAAAATTCCACTAAAATTCTCAATGAACGTCCTGTAAAATTTGCTAGTTCATGGAATCTTCTAACTTCAAAGATAGTATTCGGTGATGGCCATTCTTTGATCTCTTTTACCTTCTCAGGCTCCATCTTCAACTCATTCGAAGAGATCAAAAAACCTAAATAAACAATATCGTTCTTCATGAAAGATAACTTTCTCAAATTTATCAGCAACTTTTCTTGCTGCAATATCCTCATCACTAGAGTTAGGTGTCTCAAGTGCTCTTCCTCAGTCTTACTAAAGATCAATATATCATCAAGATACACAATTACAAATTTCCCAATGAAATCTTTCAAGACTTTGTTCATTAATCTCATAAAAGCACGTGGTGCATTCGTCAAACCAAATGACATGACAAGCCATTCATACAGTCCCTCATTCGTCTTGAATGTTGTCTTCCATTCATCACCTTTCCTCATTCTAATCTGATGATAATTGCTTTTCAAATCAATCTTTGAAACAAAACTTGCTTCACTCAAGAAATCCATCAAGTCATCCATCCTTGGTGAAGGAAATCTATACATGATGGTGATTTTAATTATATCCCTTGAGTCTGTACACATTCTCCATCCACCATCTTTCTTTGGACTTAACAATGTTGGTACAACGCATGGACTCAAACTTTCCCTAATCAACCCTTTGTCCATCAAATCTTGTACTTGTCTCTTGACTTTTTCATTCTCTTACAGTGTCAATATGTACACTTCTTTGTTTGGTAAACTCTCTCCTCGTATAATATCAATGTGATGTCTTATACTCCTGATGGGTGGCAATGAACAAGGTAAATCGTCCACAACTATATCAACAAAATTCTCCAGCAGTTCTTGAATTTCCTCAGGTAGATCATCTATCGAAGTATTGTTCAAGATGACTCTTGGCTTCCTAACCACAAGAAACTGCATTTATTATTGTTTCTTGGCTTCATCCAGAAGTTCCTTTCGACTCATGAGAAGTATAGTATTGCTTGTTTCTGCTTTTGATTTCTTGTCTTCAATTGGCAGCAACATATGCATCCTACCATTCTTTTCCAAGGTATACTGTCATCCTTTTCTATCTCAAATTCTGCATTCTTCGAAATAGATTAATTTGGTAATCCCTGGGTATAAACTTGGCTTTCATTTTTGCAACCATCCTATCCCATATTTTGATTATTTTCTTTCCCTTGCAATGCCTAGCAGCCTGCAGTTCATCCCACCATAGTGTTGCATGCTCTTTCAGTCTAGTGACAACATGTTTTATTTTTTTATCCTCTTCGATATCTTCATAGTCTAAGTATTTTTTCAGATCTGTAAACTAATCTAGTAGTTCCTCAACATCTAAGTTGCCTTCATACATCGGGATGTCCATTTTTTCTCTTGCCCCTATTCTTGAAACAACTCTGAATAGGTGTTCTTCTACAGCATCTTTGACTGCAACTTCTTCTTCGGCAGGTCTTGATTCATTCTCTTTTTCGGATTCAATGACATCTCCAGCATCAGTTGTTTGTGTCTTTGTTGTCTCCATAGCATCTAGTCAAGCATGGAGTTATCTCATTTCCCATTCCACAGTTGGATCTGGCATTGGTATTTATTGATGTCTTCTGGGTGACATTATTTAAAATCTGTTCCACGTAGAATTCAAATCACCACTTGCCTTTTGTCTCCCTTGCATACAGAAAACAATGATTGTAAGCTATGATACCACTTGATGCAACACCCCTACCTTAGTAGGATCTGCATGACCTCCCGGTCTAAGTATCATTCTTAATCTCCCCTTTGAGTCAAAATGACTCCTTTATTCCCAACTAGAATCTTCACACTTGTAACCATAGGTCCTTCTAGAGTTACACTTGTGCGAACAAGCACAAGGTTCAAACCTCAACTCCCCGTGACCAACCGATATGACCATGACCTTCACCCGAAAATGTGTTTCGAGTTTTGTGACTTCGCGATTCCTCTTGTGATTCCCCTTGACTCCTCCAATCCCTGAAACCCTAAAAGGGTTAATGATCTTTATCTCCTCCCCTAAGTTTTCCTAATGTGACCCTATGCCACAACCTGGGGCCCAACCTTCTGGCACGTCGGGATTTTGTGACTTGGGAGTTCACGACACAACCTCCTCTCCTTCTCCCAAAGTCCGAACTTGCAACTTCCTTGCTGCAATCAAAAGTCTAGATTATTCTATGATCTGACGGTCTAGATCCTGTCAGGACTTCATGAATCGGGATTTCACAACACTTAACTTCTCGTCACGATTTTATGCACAAACCTCAAATTCTGAAATGTTGAAATTCAACCCCGAGATCAACGACTCTTGTTAATCCAAATCTAACGACGAATATTCCTCTTGAGCTTGTGAGTGTTTTGATACACCCATATTTATCTCCTTCGTTGATGCACTAGATCCAATGACCCACAAAACTTCAATGATTCCCCCTCGGAGAATTTCCACTGTCCCTTCAGATTTTCAATGGCTCCAAGCCAAAGAACTCAACGCTCCTTCCTTCTGAACTTAACTTCAGCGAGGTGATTCCAGACCTTTTCCTTTTTTCAAAATCTTTGAAGACTCTATCCATTCTAATATTGGTTCTGGTTTCAAACTCAAGGACCCCATGGGACTCTACGTGCACTCCTTGTCACATTCACAAATAATCACTGATTATTTGGTATCTCCTTTTTCTGTGCACTCCTTGCAACTGAAATCCTTCAACCACTCACTGGGTTGGAAAGTCTAAGATTTCAACCATCCTACGCACTCCTTGTACGACTCGATGTTATACTCTCACTTCTACTAGTATGAGAACAATGATATATCTCCTGATCGTTTTTTAGGTAAAACCTATAATCTGTCAACGCACACTTTGTGGACTTTCACTGCACTCGTTGCAGGAATTCTAAGGACAAGAAACATTTGAAAGTCATTCTCTTCTTCTATTAGACTTTATACATTCAACACGAAATCATACATACACACGTTGCATTGAAACAAATGCATAACAGAGAACATAAACTAACTGTAAACATACCATTCAATAGATGTAGACGAAATTCATAAACACCATGAATTTGGATCAAATATTTCTTATATTAATCCAAGGGCATATGTACATGGGTTCACTATCATCAAATAATTGCTTATACAATATTCTACAGTCTCTATTATTCTATTCTCTTGCTCTTCATATCTCTTACAATTACAGTGAGAATAATTGATACAATATAATGCATACGAGGGAGCTTTCTAGAGCTTTCCCTCCTACAGCTCTATTCTATCAAATTGAAATAAAGACTACATCTACTCTACATTTATTACAATAAATGACTCCAACAAACATATGAGAGAAACCACTCATGATCTGCATTACAACTAAAAACATAAATGTGAATGCATCCTTCCAAGATATTACATTAATGTCTTATCCTTTCAAATTCAAAACATTCTCAAAATGTGCGTTGGTGCATATCCACCTGTCCTCCCACTTATGTACTTGCTTTGTTGGCTTGCTTATGATGCTCCTGCATCATTTCCCTTCAAATTCAACCACACGATAAGCGCCCTTATTTATTACCTCCTTCACTATGAATGGTCTGAACCACATGGGTTTGAACTTGCCTGCCCCTAGGGGATCCTTATCTTGGTCATAGACCAGGACAAGGTCGCCTTCAGAGAAAATTTGAGGATGAACGGACTGATCATGCTGAAACTTGACTTTCTTCTTGTGAGCCTTGTTGGCCAAGGCTGCATCGCGTCATTTCTCATCGATCGGCTTGAGATATAATAAGTGTTCCTCAAGCGGTGAAGTGTCTGGAAATAACTGTACTGCCAACTTAAGATATGGGATGTGGCATTCTATAGGCAAGACTGCTTCCAACCTGTAAACAAGTTGAAAAGGTGAGAAACCAATGGCAGTCTTTACAGATGTTCGGTAGGCCCATAATGCCGAGTATAACATAAAATTCCAATTTTACTTGGTTGAATTGATCGTTCGTTGTAGAATGTTCTTGAGTGACGTATTCAAAACTTCCACCTGACCATTCACTTGTGGGTAATAAGGAGATGAGTTTTCTTGTCTCAACCCTAGCTTTGACGTTAAATCAGACATCATTTTATTCTGAAGGTGACTTCCATGGTCAATGAAAATCTTGTTCGGGATGCCGAACCTTACTATTATCTGATTAAACAAGAAGAGAGTTGTTGTCTCTCGATCATATTTGAACGTTGGTATAGCTTCAACCCACTTGGTGAAGTAGTCTACTGCTATGATGATATAACGGTGCCCCTGGTTGAAGAGGGGTGGCATGTAGTATAATCAATCCCCCACTTGGTGAAGGGGCCAACTATGATGACGGGAAACATGGGAGCAGGATTTGCCCTCATCTTCCGTGAGAAGATCTGACATGGGTGGCCCTTCTTGACCAATTCAATGCAATATTTGATTAATGTCGACCAATAGTAACCAGCTCGTAGAATATTTTGGGTTATTTCCAACCCAGAAAAATAACCACCACATGCTCCAGTGTGGTAGTCGTTAATCACGAGTTTCGCTTCCTCATGAGTAAGGTACCGATGAAGGATGTAATCTACACCTCAACGATACAAAGTGTCTTCGCGTATGAGATAATTTTTCTCCTGATGGAGTATTCATCGACGCTCATCACGAGAAGTAGAGGCGGGGCACTTCAAAGTTTGGAGATAGACTAGTATATCTCCATACCAAGGGTCCAAAGATGAAATCAGAAAAACATCTCCTTTAATCAGTGACTCTTCGAGCGTAACATCACTTGACTCGACTGAAAGTTCTGATATAATTTCTGCAATGACCAATGACTTTTTACATTTCGCAGACACAAAATCCAAGTCAAATTCCTGGAGGATAACAATCAATATACTGATATTTTCGTAGATTACACGTCGTGTCAACATGTTTTGGAATGGATTCACAATGGCAATGACAGTGGTCTTGTGAAACAAGATATAGTGAAAGAACTATTGGACATCATGTACTGCTGCCAACGCAAGTTTTTCAATGTGTGAGTAGTTGAGTTCTGGTCCAACCAGGCCTCGAAACAGGTAATAAATGACGTGTTCTTCAAGAAAATCATTCTCCTGAACCAAGACCATACCGATGGTTGACTCTGCTACGACCAAATACAATAAGAAATCTTTATTACAATTGGGTGGCCAAAGTAGAGGGGTAGAAATGAGGGTGTGTTTCAGCGCTTCGAAAGAGCATTGAGTGGCTTTGTCCAAATGAAAAGGAACTCCCTTCTTCAGTAAACGCATAAACCCTTTAGTTATCTCGGCATAGTTTGCGATAAAAGGTCGAAGAAAATTGGATTTTCCTTGTAAACTCTGAAGCTGATGGACTGTGCATAGGGGAGGAAATTGAACTATTGCCTCAACCTTTAGAGGATCGACAATGATCCCCATTGTCGACACTATGAAACCTAATAGATGACCCGACRTCACGCAGAAACTACACTTGTTTGGATTCAAGCGAATTTGATAGTAGAGACATTGCTCAAAGATAAGTCGAAGGTGTGTGGGATGATCAACTCTCTTATGAGATCATGATGCTAAATCATCAAGATAAGCCTCGACTAGGTGTTTGAGATCRTGGAGAGAAAAAGGCGTGGCCCACTAAAAAGTGGCTCCAACATTCTTTAGGCCAAAAGGAATCTTYCGATAAGAAAATGTACCCCAAGGATAGATAAAAGTTGTTTTATACTTGTCCTCGGGCTTAATCTGTATCTGATTGTATCCCTAGAAACCATCCATGAAAGAAAATACCTCACAACCTACACATTCATCGACGATATGATCAATGAATGGGGTGGGGAAATTATCCTTTGGACATGCCTTATTCAAATCACGTAAGTTCGTACATACACAAATCATACCCTATTTTTTGTTGATTAGAACGAAATTCGACACCCATTGAGTCAATTGGATGGGGTAATGAAACTAGATTTGAGTAGTTTCTCTACTTCATCCTTAATAGATGCTTATTTCTGAGGGTTAATCGAAAAAAGATTATGCCAGACCATCTTGGCATCAGGTTAAGTCGTAATCTCATGTTTGACGATTCTTGGATCAATGCCTGGAATTTCCTCATAAGACCAGAAAAAAACGTCATGGAATTATTTAAATAAATATGTATATATATGAATCTCCTTGGGGGAACAGTCTACTCCGACAAATACATTCTCCACGATTCCAGGGGTTCTGGAGATATCGATAGGTATCGTTTTAGCCATGGTTTCCATATTACCCTCGGTATAAAATGCGTGTGTAGCCATAGGATTGATAGGAAAAGACCTATATCCAATCATATTCAACACAAATTCTCATGCCTCTATTATTCCTAACTCTGGGAGGAAATATTATCT
>JASDQU010503614.1:99404-112001 GCA_032191745.1 Picea mariana
TTTCTGATCATTAATAAAAAAATTTGTATTACTGTATATTTGTGTTTATGGTTGCATATCTGATAAATTTCTTTTATAGTATTTTATATTTGATATATCTCTGTACATTTATGTATTATATCTCCGCTCTCATTTCATGTTGAAAATAATCTGGATTAGTGGTATCAGAGAAGGCTACTCTTGATCGTTTTTTTTTTTTTTTCAGTGCATGTCCCCGACGAGGTCCGAGTATAGAAAGTTGAGTCTCAATCTTGTCTCTCTCGAAGACAATCGCTCTCGCATGCAAAATAAACCCTCCATGGAGGAAGAAAAGAAAAATAGCGGAGTAGACGATTCTATTAATCTGTTGCTTGAACAAGCTCTCACACGACAGAGGGACGAAATGATGGAGAATTTTTCCCACATCCTTCAATGCATGCTGATAACAATGAGAGAGTATTCATAAAGTGGCCACAGAGGCACCTCTTCTTTCAAGGTATAAGTTAATTTTGATATTCCTATATTTGAAGGACAGATAGATGCATATGCCTTAGAAAAATGGTTAAATCTTCTAAAAGGTTATTTCTTTGTTCATAATTTCTCCGACACGGAAAAGATCACCTTCACACTCCTTAAGGCTCTCCCCCATGTAAAAAATTGGTGGGAAACTTACTAGGAGAAAACTTCCACAGAGGATTCTGGAATATATGGGGTTGATCCCACTTGAGAGTCTTTTGTGGATGCAGTAAAGAAACAATATTACCCTATTGGTAACTATGAGGACCATTATATGAGATGGACCACACTGTGGCAAGAGAGGGGCCAAGCAGTTGTGGATTTCACCAATACCTTCCATACCTTGCACACCATGCTAGGTATCAAATACTCCGAACGACATTTGGTTATGAAATACTGTGGGGTTCTACACAGATACATCCAAACTGAAATGGATTTTCTGGACATCTCATCACTCGGTGTTGCTTATCGATATGTTGTTAAAATCAAGAAGAAATTTAAACATCAGAACAAATAGGAGTTAGGGTCTAAAAATACACAACAACCAAAGTATGATAAAGATGTCCCTAACAAACGGTCTCCTGAAAACTGATCCAAGCCGCAAGAAAATAAGGGTCACAGGAAGATGAAGAAGGACACTAGAAAATGGTGCGATTTCCACAAAATCCCCTGGCATAACACTGATGAATGTTGCTCAAAACAGTCATTGGTGGCCAAAATCAAAGACAAGGAGTGAAACCCTAATTTAGAATCTTATTCAGAAAATAATGACAGAAGATAGATCATCGATGCAGACCCCACTGCTATTGTCGCGACTTCAATAATTCAACTAGAAGAACCAACAAATACTAAAGAGGGGGAGCACCTTTTTCATTCACAGATGTGGGTGAATGGGACCTCACTACATTTTATTGTTGATAGCAGAAGTGAGAAGAACCTCATCTCAGCAGAGGTTGTCAAAAAGTTGGGATTGTCAACAAAAACACACCCACAACCATACAACATCGAGTGGTTTCACCAGGGACGAGATCTCGGTGTCAGCCAGCAGTGTCGATTGTCATATGGCATCCATCCCTTCAAGGATGAGGTATTATGTGATGTTTCCCCACTGGATGCCTGTGATGCTCTCTTGGGACAACCATATATGTGGAAGCTCCATGCTATCTATGAGTCTCGACTTCATAGTGTCATTGTTACTCTAGGGGGTCATCTCTATAGGATACCATAGGTGGTTCTGACTACTGTCCAACCTAAACAGTGTCGCAAGTTAGTATCTCATACTACAAAATTTAGCTTCTTCACAATCTGTTCAAAAAGTGAATAGAAGGATATTGCAACCACTACAGCCTTGGCCCGAGCACCTCATATCCAATAGAATCAGGTCGAAAAGACTACAACAAAGAGAAAATAATCCTTCTACACACAGACATCTCATATATCCAGACTGGTTTAAAATGTCCAACCCTTCCATGTTATAACCCTAAATTGTACCATACATACTTACTTGGAATCAGGCCATATCATTTGACTTCTTTTCCAAGCTACTACTAAAAAGATTCTTAGAAAAACACTCTTTTTGAAGGCACATGCACCCTACTCCACTACTACATGTGTGTGTACACTGGTTGACCCACTACAACTTGTGTATACCTAAAAATCACGAAAAAATGGAAAGTTGCAGACAGAACACACAGTTTTGGGTAAGTTAACTAAGCTGATTAACCATCCATAGTCGATCACTCGACCAAATACCTAGCCCTTTCTAGCCTATAAAAGAAGGGGTAGGGGTCCCATTTGGAAGGAGAAAAATCATAGGAAAGAAACTATACCTGATTGAGTATTCCCCTTGCCCCAACCTTTTGCAACTATTGTGTGAAGAGAAGCATATACAAAATCAGTTGGAGCACAGTTGAAGAGGCGACCAAGACCATATTCGAGGAGCAGTGGCTGATCTCACCATTGTAATGTTACTTTTATGAGATTAATAAAAGAAGTACTTTTCCCCTCGCCATATGAGATTGTCAATATTTAAATTTGATTATATTTTGATAGAATCTATAACCCATTAGTTTATAGGTTATATGCATGTGGAGTTATTTTTTTGTCTTTTATGAATGCAGGTCAGCGTTGGGAGGATATTTGCAGTCAGGGAGTGACCAAGCATTAAATGGATTGACATCAAACACATAAAATAAGGTACAGTAGCCATATCTCTTTAGCCTTGTATTTGCATATGAGTAATGGGAGTTATGATTGGGATGTTGGTAAAAAGTAGGAGACTTTAGGTCATTTCTGCATGCATGATAAAACCCTTACTGCTAGTCTTTAGGAGGGATTTCCCACCCACAACAGAATTGGCGACCATACTGGGGAATCTCTAGGGTTTTCTGGGGATACTTTTTGGTTATTTTAGAATTGGGCTATCGCCTTTTTTCTAAGTTTTTTGCAAGAGTCTGAGCTTGTAGGGATTCTAGTTTTCCATACCAGTACTCCTTGCATGATTGCTTGGCTGTTTAATTTTCATTCTGGAAATTTACAGAGGTATATGCATCTTGCAAAATCCCTGCATGCATATACACATGCCCTACCTTTAGACAACCCCCGTATATCCACTGGGCTACTGAAGTGTCAGTTGCGTGCTTAAGTCCAAAATTTTATTTTTAGAGGCTATCATCCTCTTTCCCTGTCAGGAGTGATCCTTCTCAAGGGCTTTCTGGATTTGGTCATAGTCTTTTTGTTGCAGTCTATAGCATAGGAATAGCCTCATATTAGCTTTGTTTGATCAAATGTTTCCTTTCATTTTATTCGCCAAAGCTATTTTTCTCTATCTTTGAGGGACTCTGTTTTTCAGTACCAGTGCTCCCTGCCTGGGCTGGATTGTGTTTGTCATTGTTTTTTGAGCATTTACAGAGATATACATGCCTTTCAGTAGCTCTTCATGTGTGCATATGTGCTCTGCCTTTGGACAACACACGTATACGCTAGTTGCTGTGGTGACAGTCGTGTATTTGTGTTGGGGAGATCTTTTGACAAAGAAGGGCAGTCATACTCTTACCTGTCAGAATCCAGTCTTTTCAGGGGTCTTTTTGGTCTCTACCTTGGTCTCTGTGATCATAGTTGGTAGCCTAGGTTTGACCATAGCATAGTTTTCTTTTCATCAAACAAATTTCTTGATTTTTCTGTAGTAGAGTCTTAGACAAATCTGTGAGTTTTTTTTTGAGATCAACCTTTTTTGAGTTTTTGGTCAAGTGATTCCTTGCGATCCGCAGTAGGTCAAGAAGTGATTTTTGGTTTCTGTTTTGTCTTCACTTTATCATTTTTCTTTCTTTAGAAGAAAGAAAAGGAATCCATTTTTTCAATTCTAGTATTTTGAAGCATGTTGAAAATTTTTACTTCTTGGTTTGGTTAAAGAGTTGGTTGTTTGCATTAATCAATAGGAAAAATATTGTTTTCATAAGTTCTTGGATGATTGACTTAGGACAAATAAGTAGCTCATAGTCAAGCAAAATCTTGTTTGATTTTTCAGTTAAAAGATCTTAGAAAGAAAAAGTTTGAAAAGTTGGTTTAAAAAAAAGAAGGAAAAATCTGAATTTGTCAAGAAGAAGTTATTTTGTTTTCAACTTGTTGTTTATCTTCTCTTTCATCTCTCAAAACGTCACTAGTTTCACTTTCATAAACTTTGAATTAATACAATCCCATAAAAATTAACGATTAATTAAAAATCACTAGACTTTATGTTTTGTAGGGTACATCAACTAGTCTAGGCTAGAGCCTTGATTTAGGATTGGACAGGAAACTCTTCAAGGATGAAAAACAAACATAAGAGTCTGTTCTAGGGAGTGTCAAAAGTCCAATATCATAAAATTTATTTGGGACCCCCCTCTAACATAGGGGCTAAACAAGAGGTTGCGTAAGGAAAGGTAGTGGAGATAACCCCTCCAAAGTCGGACCAAACGTAGTGGGGAACGCATATAGAGGGCTTGTCTTTGGATTCCATTGATTTCATTTTCCATGGAGATTCATGGGTCTCGAATCCATTTGAGGTCCCCAGTCATCTTTTGGAATACTTTCTTTCGATACCCTTGATGGGTTTCGGGCTTGATACCCTTCTCATTGTGGTCCACCCAATTGTCGACTGTACCCGCCTGGTGACTGTTTGCACGCTGGCAACCTAGTTTCCTATCTTTCTAGTAACTTACATAGGTGACTACAAGGGTATACTGCAGTACCTAGGACATACATCGGGCCACACTTTACAGAGTACACCTGGAGGGTGCTTCCATATTTGCATTGCACTTTCACCGGTAAGTTTCTCTAGTGTTGGTTGTTGTAACTGTTCTTCCAACTAGTTAGTGACTACTTGTTTTATCTCATTAGTACTTTTTAGTGCATGATGGTTTTCAAACAATTATAGATTTCCCTAGTGTGACTTTGATCTTCTCACACAGTGGAGGATTAGAAATTCTGCTGGTTGCAAAGGCTTTTGGGCTTGCCACTGGTTGACCTCAAACCCCCCTTGCCACTGCTAAGGCGAAAATTAGACCAACAAGGGTCTTTTGAGACAACCGGGTTACAGGAAACTGTGCCCAACCCATCTTTGAGAGAATAACTTTTGTTTCTGGAGGAATCAATCATTTATAACCTTGGATCAAAGGCTCTTGTTCCTTACAACCCTCCCATCACTGATCTCTCGATGCCCATCATTGTACAGGTTCTACCTTATGAGCATCTGGTACTGTCACCAGCAACAATGGAAGCACACAATACCACTTCTTCAGGGAACACTGATATTTCCTTCATGACTGTCACTACTGGAGGTTCCACCTCTTAACATAACATCATCGGTTTGGGCCACCATGGTCTCGACTGCTTCTACCTTGGGCATCAGTCTGATTCTGTCTATGGTGGCAATCACTGCTCTGTTTCCTCAAAACACGACAGGCTCTCCTTTCTCATACAGGATGCCTGGCTTCGGTATGAGTATTGTAATTTCCTCATCCAGTATACAAGCTTTGGGTCTAGGGGTAGGAAGTTCCAACGCTCCTCTGGAAGGATCTATTGGGGGTACTTCCACTCCCTTTAACCCTTTCCCTTACAACGGGGGTCATATACCCCCTTCATGCTCCTCGCTGAGTGGTGTTCCTCAACACTCCGTTGGGCCTAACATAAACTTGTTTGGAGTAGGTAGTCAAGCACTCCCTCCTTATAATATGTTGGTTGGTTTGAAACCTTTCTCTTTATTCGACGTGTTTGGTAACAACGTTTTCTCGTCAGCTACCATTTAGGCTTGGGGAAACCCCAGTTATGGACAACCACATCCTATACAGGGTACTATTCCTGCACAGGGGGCACACTTAGGAATTCCTTCCTCACAAGGATCTTGGAATCCATGGCAGGGACCAGTCCCCTTGCTAGGGATGCCAATCGGGGGAAACCCTTTCCATACCTAGTGGAACCCCAGGCAAGGCCCAATGCCTATGCTTGTCGAATCGGCAAGGGAAAACCCCTCCCAAAATCCTTGGAATGCAATGCAAGATCAGCCCTTTACATATTATTATGCGAACCAATAGATGATGTCTCAGCAAGCACCCAATCTGTATGTTGGTCACAATCATGGTTATTATCATATGCCTGACTAGCAACCTAACTTTTCCTGGCAACCTGGTGCCAGTCAAACCTTAGGCTCCTTTTTCCTCGGCTACAATCCACAACCCAAACTATCGGTTTTGGCAACCCTACACTTTCCAGATTTGAAAAGGCTCTTAAATGACCCCATATGTCATGATCTGAGTTGGACTCCCATGCCGACCAAGTTGCCTTTGGATATTCCAAAGTTCGAGGCCAAGCCTAATGAAGATCCTGGTGATCACATGACTACTGTCCACATATGGTGCTCATCCAACTCGTTAAAAGATGACTCCGTTCACTTGTGATTGTTTCAATGCACTCCCATAGGGAGTGCTGTGAAATGGTACATTGAGCTCGACCGCTCACGATACTCTTCCTTCAGCTAATTGGCAATGGCTTTCTTGAACCATTTCCAATTACCTGTGAGATACGACGTCGGCACAGAATTGCTGGCCAATTTCGAGCAGACAAAATCGGACCATATCTCGGATCATATCTGAGAATGGAGATGCCAGAAGAATTTGATCAAAGTGCTAGTCCCACCAGCATTCCTGCTAGAGTGGTTCCTTAAGTATTTGGTACCTAAGTTATCTAAATATGTCACAATGTCCAGAGTGTTTTCCGAGGAAGACGTGATAATGAGAGCGCAACAACTAGATCTAATTTACTCTCAATCTGGTTTACTCTATGAGATTTTTCTAGATGCATTGAGGTTAATCCTTGACAAAACCAGGAAAAGGTCTGGACCACATGTCGATGGCATTATTGGTTCAGCACAAACCAAGCTTGTTGATCCATTGAAAAATCAATTGCAACAATTGTTGATACAAAAGACAATGGCCAACCAAACCATTGGTTCGACTACTCCCCCTACCCAAAATTTGGATGTACACAGTGTGCAAATGACCAACCCAAAGGCCAACCAACAGCCGGATGGAAAGAAGAAACAACAAAAAAAGGGTAAGGGGGTAAGAAACCCACCGATAATGATGGCAGGGGCAACACTGAAAAGAAGAAGTCAAAGTATCCTTGCAATATTTGCAAGGAAGACCACCCGACCCATCAGTTCCCTCGGCTTGTAGAGGCCCAGAAGTTATTGGCACAACAATAGCCTACCATGTTAATGAACCCGTTCCTACATGGGCAAAGTCTAACTCAAGCCTCCTCGAGTTTGGAAGGGGGCAGTCAAGAACCCTCTTCATCTTCAAGTAATCCTTCATCCGCAAACGTCTATATGATGAAAGGTGATGCTTATATAATGACTAAAACACATGATTACAGAAAGCCAGGCATCTCTCAGAAAGGTAAAGAAGCTGAAAACCCACCTCTTCCCCTTCATATTGAGAAGATGTCGAGTGAAACAATGACATGCATCCCTGAAGTTGCGTTCAAAAAATATTCTTACAATCCAAACGTAAGGGCCACCCAAAACTACTATGTGGTGGAGGATTTATCACAAACTCCTTGTGCGATGTCTTCTTTGGAAGTCCTCCAAAGTTGGCCTTCCCAGAGAAAGGCCCTGTTAGCTGCCCTAGGATCTGTCGAGACTTGTAATTCGGGAATGATCATGCTTGATACCTCCAACTTAAAACCTAGTCTTCCTTACCACGTCGCTTTTCAGATAGTAGTGGCTTATACCACGAAAACGTTTACCCAGAATATTTTTCGTACAGTGGTGGATGAGGGTGCATCGACATGCATGATGTCTTTGGTGTGTTGGAAGGTGATCGGCCAACCTGTTTTGTCTCTGTCACCTACTCTCCTTACAACTTTTGATGTTCATTCTTTTCAACCACATGTGATTATCCTCTCTTTCCCCGTGCAGTTGGGGGAAAAAAAAATGTGTGTCGAAGTTGAAGGGGTCGATGCGTCCCTTGAATACAATATTTTGTTAGGCAGGAGTTGGACCTACGCTATGCAAGTAGTGGTCATGACAGTGTTCCAGGTCTTGTTGTTTCCTCACGAGGGTCGAAGTGTGACCACTGATCAGTTATCCGTCTCCCGTCTTGACCCTTCATTAGGAGTATCCACAGTCCCGATGATTGATAACCCCCAGCTTGGCATCATCAATGTAGGGGTTGGTCTGTGCCCATCATTAATGGGTACTTTCGATTACCTACCTCCGACCAGCCTCAGGCTGAAATTTTTCAAATCTCGTCATTTCGCACGATGTACTTTCACGATTCGTGGACCCTTCCTTCACCATCCACTATTATGGAAGGAACAGAGCACCATGGGATGGCCATGCCTTTGTCCATGGAAGAAGTTTCATACTCAATCATTCAACAAGCTTCTGTCGACCCTGATCTGACTCCAGCACAAGAGTTAGATCTAGTGCTCAGGCCTATTTGGGCTCAAGGTTCCCTTGCTGATACAGATTCTTTAGACTTAGTCTTGCCTTCAGACGAAGCGATTATTGAGGCAATGACTAGTCCAGAAAGACCCTGGGATGATCTTCATCATAGATCTTACTTCCTCCCAAAGTTAAGATGAATTGAAGCAGGAGAATTCACTCTGACCATGAATGGAGATAAAGATTGTCCTATCAATCCTTTGGCAACACATGTGGTTTACGTTGAAGGAAATATGGAAACAATAGCTGAGACGATACCTATTGACATATCTAGAACCCCTGGGATCATGGAGAATATCTTCGTCAGAGCAGACAGCTCCCCTGAGGAGATTCAAATCTACACATATTTATTTAAATAATTTTGAGACGTCTTTGCCTGGTCTTACGAGGAAATGCCAGGCATAGACCCGAGAATTGTCGAACATGAAATCATGACTTATTCTGATGTCAAGCCGGTCCAAAAGAAGCTTCGTCCGGTCAATCCTAGGAAAGCAGAAACTTTCAAGGCTGAAGTAGTGAAACTACTTAAAGCTGGTTTTATCTACTCTGTCCAATTAACTCAATGGGTGTCGAATCCTGTGCCAGTCAATAAAAAATAGGGTACGATTCACGTATGCATGGACTTTCGTGACCTGAACAAGGCCTACCCAAAAGATAATTTCCCCATGCCATTTATTGACCAGATAGTTGATGAATGTGCAGGCTACGAGGCCTTTTCGTTCATGGAAGGTTTTTTGGGATACAATCAAATACAATTCAAACCCAAAGACCAACACAAAACCACTTTCATCTTTCCATGGGGTACATTCGCTTATCGTAAGATGGATTTTGGTATGAAAAATGTTGGAGCTAAGTTTCAGCGGGCCATGTCTTTTTCTTTCAACGACCTCAAACACATAGTCGAGGCTTACCTTGATGATTTAGCATCACGATCTCACAAGAGAGCTGATCATCTAGAACACCTCGGACTTATCCTTGAATGGTGTCACTACTACTGAATCCGTTTGAATCCAAACAAGTGTATTTTTTGCGTCACATCAGGCTGTCTATTAGGTTTCATCATTTTGACAATAGGGATCATGGTTGATCCTCTCAAGGATGAGGCAATAGTTCAATTGCCTCCCCCATGCACTATACCTCAGCTTCAGAGTCTATAGGGAAAAACAAATTTTCTACAGCGTTTCATCGCAAACTATGCCGATATCACAAAGGGTTTTATGCATTTATTGAAGAAGGACATTCCTTTTCATTGGGATGAAACCGCTCAACACTCTTGCGCAGCATTGAAAAGTGCCCTTATATCAACCCCTCTGCTTCGACCACCCAATTATAATAAAGATTTCCTATTATAATTGGACACTGTAGAGTCGACCATCGATATGGTCTTAGTTCAGGAGGATGATTTACTCTCAAAATACGTGATTTATTACCTGAGCCGAGGCCTAGTTGGACCGGAACTCAATTATTCCCATATCAAAAAACTTGCGTTGGTAGCAGTTCATGTTGTCCAACGTTTCTGTCATTATATTTTGTTTCGCAAGACCACCGTCATTGTTGTCATGAATCCATTTCAATACGTATTGACACGATGAGTCATTGGTGGAAAAATCAGTAGATGGATAGCTATCCTCCAGGAATTTGACTTGAATTCGTTTCAGTGAAATCCAAAAAGTCGATGGTCTTCATGGAACTCATATTGGAACTTCAAAGGAGACATTTTTTTAATCATGTCTTTTGACCCTTGGTATGGAGATGTGCTTGTCTACCTCCAGACTTTGAAGTGTCCCACCTCATCTTCTCATGATGAGCGTCGCCATATATGCCATCAGGCTAATAATTATCTCATACTCGAGGACACATTGTATAGTCGAGGTGTCGACTGCATCCTTCGCCGATGTCTCACTCATGAAAAAGAGGAAATTGTTCTTAACGATTGCCACACTGGAGCATGTGGTGGTCATTTGTCTGGGTTGGAAACAACCCAAAATATTCTATGATCCGGTTACTTCTAGCCGACATTAATCAAAGATTGTGTTGAATTGGTCAAGAAGTGCCACCCATGTCAAATCTTCTCTCGGAAGATGAGGGCACACCCCGCTACCATGTTTCCTATTATTACCATTGGTCCCTTCACTAAATGGGGGATTGATTACACTACATTCAACCCCCCTTTAGTAAGGGGGCACCGCTATATCATTGTAGTAGTAGACTACTTCACCAAGTGGGTTGAAGCTATGCCAACGTTCAAAGATGATGAAGCTACAACCGCTCTCTTTTTGTTCAACCAGATAATCGCAAGGTTCGACATGCCGAGAGATATTGTCACTGAACATGGTAGTCGCTTTCAAAACAAAATGATGACCGTTTTAACATCAAATCTTGGCTTGAGTCAAGAACATTCATCACCTTATTACCCCCATGTGAATGGTCAGGTGGAAGCTGTAAATAAATCTCTTAAAACCATTCTACAGTGAACGATCAATTCGGCCAAGTCAAATTTTCATTTGATGTTGTATTTAGGATTATGGGCTTACTAAACGTCTGTTAAGACTACAACCGATTTCTCTCCTTTTAAACTCATTTACGGGCTGGAAGCAGTCTTGCCTATAGAATGCTAGATCCCATCATTAAAGTTGGTCGTATAGTTATTTCCAAATACTTCACCACTTGAAGAAGTTTAATATACCTTGAACAACTCAATGAACAACATCGTGATGTGGCCTTGTCTAACGAGGCTCACAAACAAAAATTCAAGTGTCAGTATGATCAGTCCATTCGTCCTCAGATTTTCTCTGAAGGTGACATTGTCCTGGTCTATGACCAAGATAAGGACCTCCTGGGGGTAGGTAAGTTCAAACCCATGTGGTTCGTACCTTTCATCATGAAAGAAGTACTATAGAAGGGCACTTATCGTCTGGTGGACTTTGAGGGAAATGTTTTGGCGGAGCCTAGAAATGGGCTCTACCTCAAGAATTATTACTCATAGGTGGGTTGCCTTGGGTGACTTTTTGTAACCTATGTATAGTATTTGTACTATTACTTTTTAGGCTTTTGGTTTTATGGATGTGGCATTTTTTATGTCATTTTTTTCACTGTGGCAGATGTAAAGTGAATCAGAGGTGTTCGTTGGATTCGCGGATGACGCTAGTTGGCACACTTGGAGGCTTGCCTCCGCATCTTGGGTGATTTTCACACCTCAGGGCTAGTTGCTATCTTCAGGAGGCATATGTTTAGGCAACACCACAAACAATGTCTCAGAATACAACTCAGTTATCGATTTACTTCATGACGCTTTTTCACTTGGTATCTCTCACCTTCGGGTCTATTTAGATGGTCAGCTAGTTGTGTCTTAGTTAAATGGAGTATACCGTGTTCATGATCCTACTCTACACCGACGTTTCCTTAGGGTACGTCTCTTATAATGAAGCTTTGATTATATTACATATTTTCATGTTCCTAGGAGATTAAATCAAGTTACAGATACTCTAGCTAATCAAATATTAGATTGGCATCTTGCACACATGTAAGAAAGACACGCACATACACATGTAAATACATTTGTAAAGTAGATGTAATTCATAAGACATAAAAAGACATAAAAATCCATATATAATATCAAAAATATAAGAGTACATGGGTGGGCGCAAGCGCCTCAAAAATATGTCCAGTAGAAGTTCATGGGGCTTATGCCCTCAAAAATATACAAATAGTGCCCTCGGCACGTAAGCTATCCATCCTAACTAAGGACAGGGCATGTTGGCCTTGTTATAATGATCAACGGCGTTTTCCAAACGTCGAAAAATCTGGACCCATGTCTGTGGTGCCCCCACTACATGAGGTTGCATGGATGGCGGAAAATCCTCGATCTCTTCCATGGGGATTGTGAGAGTAAGTGAGGTAAAGTTTCACTCTACCCATCTCAAAACTCTCTCAGCCTCACCGGATAGAGGTCCCCCTGATGCTACTGGTCCACTAGCTGCAGCTGGTCCTGCCTCTGGTCATGGACGTCACTTGTTCCTCGTGAAGTCCGCTGGATGCACTAGCCCCACATCTGCACATAACATACACATATTTGTTAGACACTCTAGTATACCAAAAAATGATATATATAAAAACAACAT
>JASDQU010503615.1:9570-24308 GCA_032191745.1 Picea mariana
ATGGCACTTCTCCATGGTGAAGCAATATAGTCGTTGGGAATAATATAACTATTCAGTTGACCCTCTGAATGGGTAGAAAGGCATTTACGGTTCACCACTAAACCGTTGAACCGTGCCATAACAGAAAGAACAGAGTTAATGAAGGCTTCTCGACCATTGCGAGCAATCCATTTTCAAGTTATCTATTTATCCCGTTGCGCCATGCACCAAGAACACTTTTGCTAACCGTGAATCTGAGCCCACTGACTTGTTTATTTTACACAATGATCATTGCATTATTTACCTCTATCCTATTGTAGTGTCTAAGTTACTCCTCGAACCTGAAGATTTCCAACCCCCAGCATGTATGCCGGACAAGTTCAGCCTTGCAAAGAAAGTTTTCAAAGAAGTTCTAATAGACCTCATGACTGAAAGAGTCATGTCAATGTCTACAAGTATACAAGCTTCATCGACGAGAATGGTGCAAGCCTCTCCGTCAACTGTCATGGATCGGGGCCATCCCAACCATCAGTAGAAATGAGAACCAAGCATAGAGACGACTTAGCCAATGTGAATTTGATTCCATCCATATTGTCCGATTACATCCCGCCTCTGGCTGGCGTGGTTAATCATGATAGTGTGCCAAGAGAATTCGAGTACACCATGGTCACTATGTACCTCCCGAAGGGGATACGCGCAGTTGGAGCAAAGCAAGATCAGATCATAGCGTTGAAGTTCAACGACTTCAACCCCAGATATTGAAAGATATATGGTATGCTCACCCCATACAAGTACCTAAATAGAACTAAGGGTAAGAATTTGAATATCATCCATCATTCGTGGACAATGAACCGCGCGCAGTACACCCTATTGAATGTCATGAAGATCCCACACTTTAGAAGACACCAGAAAGTCAACGCTTGTATCAAGATGTTACTATCATGTTACCATGGTGGCTACTTATGGGTAGACCACCACATTACAGTTGACCCAAAGTTGATCCATAGGATCACAGGCCTGATTATGCAAGGACCCAACTCGCAGGACTTTTATCGAAGAAAAGCCGCAGATCACGCACTCGCACAGAAGATCAAGGGTACATATGGAGACATTGAGAAGGGAACAAGAGGCTACAATGTAGCTTCCATATAGAGTGGTGCAGTTCACCTAGCATGTCAATTGATAGCTAGAAAATTAGTAAGTAAGAAACAACCTATGCAGGTCACAGGCTTTGTCGTTGACCTCGCAAGGAAGTGTGTGGAAGGCCTACATATGAACTAGGTGAAGTACCTAGTTAACTAGTTGGAACTAGATTGTCGAGAAGCAGAGGACCAGGGTTATGAATTTCATTTCAGCTGGCTTCTAGTCCTCATTGCATTTTTTTCCTAGGAGATGCTAGAAGGAGCAACCTTCACTGACATAGAGTCGTTTGAACTTCTTTCCGCGAAGTTCACTACCTTGTGGTATTCAACTGATATGAACAAACAGTGGAAGTCGAATGCTCTATTTCATACATACTACCTCCAAATAAAGGGAGCCATTGAAGTTGAGCCTCACATGACCCCGAACACCTTACAGAGGTTCCGACCAATAATGAAGTTCAGCACAGATCAACACTTTATCTACATTACAGTGCGAGTAGATGAACATAAAGAGCAACTCTAGTCATATTATAAGCTTATAGAAGAAGACCTTGAGGAAATAACTAAGGAATGGTCCTCTAACCTCCTTATCCCTACCAACCCCACAGATATATTTGATCTTGATAGCCCAGAGGACACTCATAAACAACATAATACACCCAGGACCAGCAAACAAAAGAAGACTGAGGAGGTCCAAAACTTAAGCAACACCTCAGTGAATACCGTGTCCATGTCACCTGACCGAGGCGGTGGTGACAAAGTAGAAGCTGAACAGAATCCCAGTGAAGTAACACCGACCAAAGACGTGGTTGACCCCTTGAAGAAGAGGAAGGTTTCCCCCCTGAAACCCTCTTCCCAGAAGAAATCAGAAGCCACCATGACCAAGATGCAGACTTTCCTCGCCTCCAATGACTTTGACTTCATCATAGAAGCCCTGAAAGATGATTCACTAGAGATAGCAGAGAAACAAGGAGAGAATAAGGAAGAAATGTATGATAGAATTGAAATCAAACTCCGAGGGGTGCAGCAAGCTCTTCAGTATAGTCGTGCAGTATCCACTGTGCCTCTGCCATTAGGAGAAACAGAGTTGGGAGATGAGCAGCCCAACTCCATCGACTAGCTGATACAGTCGAAGCTCACCTTCGATGAGCACAAGAGGAAATAGAACAAGAAACCAAGGATTTGGAACAAGTACAAGGATTACTTATAGAGAAGCATCGAGCTATAGAACAGGAAAATATTACTCTCCAAGAAAAGTTCGATGAATAAAAATCACAGATACAACAAGAAAAATAATAGTTTCTTGCAGAGAAACTCGAAGTGAAAGAAGCGGTTAGCAGAGCACTTTGTTCTGTGACATTCGTAGAAATAAAGGTAGAGGATCGAGTCATGCAGCAAGTAGAGAATCTCATAGAATTTATCCAGGAGATACAACAACGCATAGCATATTTAGAGCTCTATGCAGTGCCCAAGACTCCACAGGATGTAAGGGATCAAAGAGAAGCAACTGCTTAAAGCACAGTTGAGATAATAAAAACCTTTTCTATGGAATGTATACAACATACTGATCGCAATTCCCAGACCTACAAGAAACTCACTGAGAATCCAGAAATGAAGGAATTGGATTCACATGTCCAAGAGGTGAAGTATCAAGCCGAAATGATACAAGCGCACCTGAAGCCCCTGTCAGTTGTGGAAAGAATGAAGTGCTCCCAAGAGAAACGCACCGCCCAACAACAGATCCACACTATCTAGAGAAAAGTTATGGAAGTAACTCAGAGGCTCCAACCTATACAATATAAGGCTTACAAATTGTTCAAAGAGGTTGAACGCCGAGGATAAGAATGGGAGAAGGTTGTTACTACATCTGAACAGTGCCTAGAGGGACCTATGAATGAGGTAGTCATCCAAACGTTTGTTGCACAAGAGGTCATGGCACAACAACATTTTGAGGAAGATCGATCCAAGCTTGAGGTTTTCGATGCAGAACTACCCAAATCAAAGTGATGCAGGATGAGTCACAGGTGAGTGTTGGAGGCCTGTTGGCCCTTGACCAAGTTTTGGGATATCCTTGGTGAAGTTTGACCTATTTTGGGACTTTTATATCCTGTCAAAGAAGGAGCTCAAGACGAAGCAGAGATCATGAGATCTTGGACCCTTTTTGGGTCATTTTTGGGATTTTGGATTATGTAACGGGTATGGGATGTCGACCCATGGGTTTACCCATGTTTAGGCCTATTTTGTAAAGTATAAATAGATGTCTAGGAAATGTAAGAAAGAGGCAGTTACAAATGGCTAAGTGATAGATCTATGTGATTGAAGGATAGTAAGCACTTTGTGCATACTGTGTGAGACTTGCAGAGCTAAGTGCAAGTCATTGTAAGAGGATGTGGAAGGTTGCGTGCTTATATCTACTCGGGGAATGAGGATCTAACGAGTTGCATGGATCTCTTGTCCTATGTGGAGTAGGGTTTTAAGGCTCTGTGCATATAACCCATTGAAGAAGATAATAAATAAGAAGAGTTGGTGGACATAGCCCCAGGGTGGGCGTGAACCACATATATGCTTTGTTGCTCTGCTTTTTGCAATGTGTTGATGTGTTTATGTCTTTACTTGCTAAGTTATTTGATATAGATAGATAGATATGTTTATGATTTGTGCTAATGATGTATATGGATGTTAGATATGACTTATATGAATGTGCTAGTGCCTAAATCTGTTAGATCTAGCCTACTTATCTATGATAAGTGCTTAGATACATCATATCTGAATGAATGATGTGATGGTCTATTTTATCTGTGAAGTAGATAGTGGTTAAATATTGATGAACTGTCAGTGCTAAGTGCTCTTCTAAGTATTACAATCACATATCAATGTCCCAGCTAAGGTTGCAGACACCTGAGTTCTGCAACCACCCCTGCCTCTACCTCGGGTGAGACTTCATCTACTTCGTAGGTGTTGTCAAAAGTGTCAGTAGTTAGGAATTTTTTGGTGTGTTGTTGTAGTGTTGAACCCTGGGTCTGCCCCTATGCCAACAATAATATTTTTTCCATAGCTTTAGAACTTATCCATAGTTTTTCCTTTTTTTTTTTATCTATCTCCCATTTTATTATATTTTTCATAATTCATATATGGATTATTAATCAATGTTATTACATAACATAACATAACATAGCACCTATAAACAACATAATATTCATACCCACGGCACTGCCTTGTATCACAAGTGAATATCAACAACATTTAGCAACAATGCATCAACCACCCATTTGTCATATAAAATGAAACCAATACTACATCATCAACTGTATAGGACTTTGTAAGCAATATCATAACAAAAACAACAACATATAAGCGTAGCATGTCTATCTTTGCACCTCTAATCTACAAGGGGGTCCCACCTACTAGTTAAATATTATTATCATAAATAAACAATAGCGCTTATCAATCCTTTGTGGGAAAAACTCATCATTGTGATTTTAATCGTCAACAGTGTCCATTCATGGAAAGATACAACTAGTTCATAGTGTGAACAAGGGGCCTTTTAGGGAACTTCATATCCCTTGACCAACCTCCAAGCTAGATTTTTCTCATATCTGAGTGTCAAATCATGTTGGGGGTTAGACTAGAAGTGGTTGAGAGGCTGACAAGATTCATAAATGCACCGTTCATGAGGAGTTCACAGATTTTCTTGTAGATAGTCATGCATCTTGCGCATAATGCACGTTGAGGGTTGTGTTAGCCCGTGCATTATGCGCACTCCCTTTGGTGAATTTACGCACTTTAATTTTTGAACCAAGTGTATAGTTTTTGTGCCTTTTGATGGATTTTGGTGTTGTAGGTGTACTAATTGCTACTAGCATTGATGTCTTTCTTTAACCATTGTGTGCAATGTTGCAGACAACTTTTTAGTGATAACATGGAGGAAACACCTAAGGAAAGGGTGTTGGATCTAGAAGATCAAACAGTCCTAAAAGAGTTTGAGGATGTGTTTAAGGAGATACTAGGACTACCCCCAAAGAGATATCTTGAATTCTCTATAAATTTGATTCCTGGAGAAACACCAGTGTCAAAGACTCCCTACAGAATGAGTACTCCAGAGTTGAAGGAGTTGCAAATGCATATTGAAGAGTTATTGAAGAAGGGGTACATACACCCAAGTGTGTCACCTTGGGGTGCCCCAATGTTATTTATGAACAAGAAATATGGGACCTTGATATTTTGTATTTATTTTAGACATTTAAATAAAGTAACTGTGAAGAACAAGTATCCTTTGCCAATGATTGATGATCTCTTTGACTAGTTGAAGAATGCAAGGATATTTTCAAAGATTGATCTCAGGTCAGGATACCATCAGATAAGGATTACATATGAATACATTAGCAAGACTACCTTCAAAACAAGGTATGGTCACTATGAATTTATAGTGGTGCCATTTGGGTTATCAAATGCACCTGTTGTTTTCATGTGTTTGATGAATGGTTTTTTCCGAGAGTACTTAGAAAAGTTTTTCATTGTATTTTTGGATGACATCCTTGTATATTCCAAGATAGAAGAAGAACATGTGAATCACTTGAGGATGGTGTTGCAATTGTTAAGAGAACACCAATTGTATGCCAAATTGATCAAGTGCTCATTTTATGAGAACCAAATTCATTATTTGGGGCATATCATATCCAAAGAAGGGATAGCAATGGATCTTGAAAATATAGAGGCCATTAGAGGATGGACAACAACCAATAATGTGACAGAAGTTAGATCCTTCATGGGTCTGGTTGGCTACTATAGAAGGTTCATTGCACGGCTTTCAAGTATTTCTCACCCAATCACTTTCTTGCAAAGGAAATGGGTGAACTTTCAATGGATAGTAGAATGTGAAAAGAGATTCTAGCCATTGAAGCACCTTTTAACCAGTGCTCTGATTCTGAGAATTTCAGTTCTTGATTTGGACTTCATGGTTTGCACAGATGCATGCAAAACAAGGATGATTTTAAGGATGGAATTGTTTTTTTAAATGTAGAAACCTTGGCGAATCCTACTAATCCTTCATGTGCCAACTATAAATGTTTGGCGATATTTTTGTAAAAATATTCAAATTTATAAGGATTTTATATAGTTTTTATAAAATTTTGGTGATTTTTAAGGTAAAATAATTTTATCCTATAGAATTTGGGAGAATAATTTTTAAAATAGCGAATCTCGTTTTTGGAAAAACCATGGAAAATTAGCCCATGAGTGAAATTTAGTGAAAGAGGGACTTGGTGGAGTCCTCAGTCAGAAGGGTTTGGTAGTATGTTTTAAATCCATAAAGCTGAAGGAGCATGAAAGAATCTATGCCAATCATGATTTGGAGTTGGAATAAATAGTGCATGCCTTAATGAAGTGGAGGCACTAGCTCATGGGAAAGAAATTTGAACTGAGGATAGGCCATAATGGTCTGAGGTATTTGTTTGATCAACCAACTTTAAATCTGAGGCAAAGCAGATGGTTGGAATTCCCTTGTGAGTATGACTTTGATATCAAGAACATAAAAGGAAGGGAGAACAAGGTGTTTGAAAAACTCAATAGGAGAGTGAATGAGTTACATGCTACAACCATTAACATGTACCAAAAAAATCTTAAAGGTAAAATTTCTGAAGCTACAAAAGAAGATTTGCAGTACGTGGAGATGGTAACAAAATTGCAGCAAGGTAAAATGTAGTAGATAGTCGAAGATTATAAATTGGGAGATGATGGAATTGTCCTATACAGGAACATAATTTTTGTACCCAATTATATGGAATTGAAAAGTATGATCTTGAAGGAGATGCATAATTTTCCTTATGATGGAGACCCAGGATATCAGAAAATAGTGGAAATAGTCAGGAGCCAATACTATTGGCCAGGTATAAAGAAATAAATTGTTGAGTACATTTCCAGATGTATGGAGTGTCAAAGGGTCAAGGCTGAGCATAGACCCCCAACTAGGTTGTTGTAGACATTTCCCATTCCTGAGTGGAAGTGGGAAGTGGTGACAATGGATTTCATCACCAAATTACCAAGGACAAGTAAGCATCGTGATTCTATCATGGTAGTGGTGGACAAGCTTACCAAGGATGCCCATTTTATTCCATTGACGACTACTAAAAAATAAACCAATGTTGTTGATATCTATATGAGGGAAGTGGCCCGATTTCATGATATTCCCAAGACAACTGTGTGTGATAGAGACGCAAAATTCACTTCAAAATTTTGGAAGGGATTATTCAAGGGGTTTGGAACCAATCTGAACTTCAGTACATCCTATCATCTGAGTCTGATGGGAAGAAAGAGAGGGTAAACCAAGTAATAGAAGATATGTTAAGAATGTATGTGATGGAAAAACCATAAAAGTGGGAAGAATATCTACACTTGGTAGAATTTTCTTACAACAATGGGTACCAAGCATCTCTCAAGATGAGCCCATTTGAATCACTTTATGGAAGAAAATGCAACACTCATGTAAGCTGGGACAATCCAGTTGATAGAGTAGTGATTGGGCCATAATTTCTCAGAGAAATGGAAGACAAGATGTTGAGGATTAAACAAAATTTAAAGGTTGCCCAAGACAGGAAGAAAACCTATGTTGACAAGGGTAGAACTCAAAGGGAGTTTAAAGTGGGTGATCATGTATTCTTAAAGGTTACGTCCAACAAAAGTTCATTGAAGTTGGGAAAATGTTCCAAGTTGACATCTAGATATTGTGGAACATTTGAAATCCTAGAAAGGATTGGTCCATTATCTTATATGATTGCATTTCCTACATCTATGTATGTTCATAATGTATTACATGTATCATTGCTCAAGAAATATATACCTGATGTTAATCATGTAATTGATTGGAATGTGATTCAAGTGGAGCAAGAAGGTGCTATCCAAGTGCATCCAGTATGCATTTTGGATTGGAAAATCAAGCAACTTTGGAATCAATCCATAGGGATTGTAAAGTTCCAATGGACCTGTTACGGTCCTGAGGACGCTACTTGGGAGCATGAGGATGCAATGTGGGAAGAATACCCACATCTTTTTTAAGATTTTGATAATCTTGTTGATATGATGTAAAAGAATTGCGCTAAGGACAGTGCAAAAATAAGGGGAGGGGATTGTAATACCCCAAGGTCAAGCCCCTAACTTCTAATCATGAATTGTAAACATGTTTCATAGGATGGTGATCCAAGTAATGATAAGCTAGGAGGCTTATGTGATAGTTGGGCCAGAGATCCTAGGATTCTAAGCCTGAGATCCTGTTTTGTATATGTAATCATTCAACTCATTAATATAAAAGAATCACTATGTGTATATCGACCACGATGAAAGTGTATGGGGGACTAGGCTCCACTAGGTTGGGTAAGGGAGGGGGATGAGAGGATGGAAAAGGGGCTAAGATTAAGAGATTAAAACTCAGAGAATAATACATATTATTGTTATAAATGTTGTAAGGAGGATATGAATTTATCCTAAGTTCCTTTTGGGAATGAGAATGACTTCCAAATGAAGAGGAACACGCTTCATGAGTGTCATGTTTCATCTCAGGAACATGCAAATATATGAGGGGTTTTTTACTGTTTTGGGGATTTTTTGGCCATTCCGCCCACTAAACAAGCACACAGCCAGAGCCATTTCCATCATTGTTGAACCCTCGACCATACCAAACCTTTGCAACAAGATGAACTAATATCTTGTTGAACCTGTACCCTAGGGGTTGCATGTGTTTCGTTTGGCCATTTTCCCTAAGAGTTCATCCTCAGGATTATTTCCATCCCTTTTGCAGTTCATGCATGCATTGAACAAGCATGCAACTAGAGCCATTTCCACCATTGTGAACCTTTGTAATTTGTTGAGTCAGCCCCTTTCCTGAGCTGATTTGTTGTTGTGTTTTGAAGAGGTGGGTTTTCAGGTCTATGGTTGAATAAGCATGTTGTCAGGCTTGTGAGAAAATATCTTTAGGTAAGAGAGTTGCTAGGGAAATGAGTTCTCCTGGAGGGAGTCCAGTAGCAGCTACAGAACTCTGAGAATTCCTATCTAGCATGTTGTTGAAGCCCTAGAAGGGAGGTGGAGCAATCGATGGATTGTGTGATAGTGAAGGTGTATACTCCTGGTGTTGTTCCTGAGTTTATACATGGGCTTGAAATATAATGTCAGGCATCAAGAAATGAGGGAAATGTTTTCAATGTTTTCCTTTCACCACATAAATAACAAGAGAAATTTATTTAAAACTAATTAATATTATAACAACTCAAAGGTTGTTTCTCGCACCTGAGTTAAAATCAAAATATAGAATGAATGGAAAGAAAAACATAAAGTTGTTAATCAAAGAAAGGCATCAAATGTTGAAGAATCTTACTTTGTAACAGAAGAAGAAAGTGATTGATTTAATCTTCAATGAAGTATAAAATATAGTATCTAATTAACATGCAGGTCTTGTATTAACTAATAGTGAATACAAAGGGAAAAAAAATTGTTATTAGATTACTAAGTATAACATAACCACAGTAGAGGTTGTACTAAATTGTGATTCGCATTCATCAAAGAAAATATATGAAATTATGTTGGAATATGGAAAGACAAAGAACACATAACTCAGAAGAGACGAGATGTAGAATATTTGGCCTGCATTTGTATTAATTCTCAGTAAAGAGAGTCTTCTCCTTTACAATCGGCAAAAAGCATCCCTTGGTGCATTCTCAAAATATATATTTATACGAGATTTAGGTGTTTTCAATTCTATCATTCTAAGAATGTGGGTTACATAATGAGAAGGTGAAACGATTCACTTTGTTATCCCTTGTCATCTCTCATGATGGCAAGATGCTAGTCTTTCTTTGTCTCCTAGCTCCAACATTAGGCAATACGTGCAACTATATTATTTGACTCCAGAAGTATTTCCTTTCCCTTGTTCAATACATTCAAGATACCTTTCAACCAACTGTGCTATCAACTTGGAAGGCTATGTTTGGTCATTTGCTTCAAATATGTAACATTTATTTTCCAGTTGTGGAAATCTTTCTCCTACTTGTCTATCTTCTATGATGATAGACAATAGTTGTAGATTTGGTTTTATTAACCATTTATCTACCTGAGCAATGTTAACCTGTCTTACTTGAGATAGTTCAACTTGGTCTCTCTCCTCGTTTTCCTTAATATCAAGCAAATGTTTGACTATATTTATTTTTCCCAACGTTCCAAAGCTACTTTCCTTATCAAGATCTAACAAATTTTTATTTATTAGACCAAATATTTCTTCACAAGAATCTCTCACCTCTTTAGCCATTTTTCTATTTTATGCTATATTGTGTTCCCATGCCTTTAGTAAGATGTTACCTCTGGTTTTTTCTTGAATGAATAATCTAGAAGAGATGACCATTTCCTCTTTCTCCATTGATATAATAGCCTCCTGGAAAGTACTTCGAGCCACCTTAGCTTCCCTCTCTCTTAAGGTGATTTTTTCTAAGGCTTGATCTATCAACTGAAAATGATCCTGGATGATTTCTAATTTAGTAAGTAGACTATGTTGAGCTGCTTCTATATTCTTTCGTATTTTTGTGGCTTGATTTTGGAATACCTTTATATCTATGACCTGTCTTTGAGTAGAATTTAATTTAGATTGTAGTTGTTTTATTAACTTCGCATGTTGATCTACCTGTGCTTGGATCGTTTGAGCCGATTGATGCATTTGTTCAAGATTGGATTTGAGATGTTTGATTTCCTATTGGTCGGCTTCTCTGGTTTGTTCAAAGTCTTTGTATGCCTCATTCCTAGAATTCTTCTCTACAACTATTATCTGAGTCTGTAATTTGCTAATCAATAGGTCCTTTTGTTTCAACCGTTCCTTCATGGTTCCAACTAAATATTGGTTGGTTGTTGCATAAGCCCCCAATGTTCTTGCTATCTCATAAGTGAATTATTCCTTTTCTAAGGATTCTCCATCTGTTAATACTCTGTACTTTTTAGCTTTTGCACCCTCTTTTTGGTATGTTTCTTGCTTCACCATGACCTTTCTTTTATTTCTAAAAAAGAAATCGCTAGGAGGAAATTATTCTATAGAGATGGGTTTTAAATCCTCTCTAAATATTATCCTTGCATAGGGGTTCCACTTTGTATATTGTAAAGGTGTGATGGATGGAATGGGACTGTCAATTTCTTTGGATGCTTGTTTCATGATAACATCTGTGACCGGTTCATTTGATGGAGACAAGGGTGTTTCTCCTACCCCTTTTGAGGGGGTCTTTGTTTGATCCTTGACCTATTTAACTGGTGTATCTGTCTCTGGGAGTCTTTCCTCTTGGCTTGGGATCTTGGTTTCCTATTTTGAGGTCTCAGTTTCTTCTGTGTTCTCATGAGTTTTTTGTTTGCCAGGATTTGTATCTGTTGAACCTTGGGCTTCTATTTGTTGTGTACGTAGAGGTTTTGAGGTTTTTCCCTGCAAAACTTTGGGGAGGCCACTTCTCCAGTGTTCCTGGAATTTGTAGAAATCGACCATATCTCCAGGTAGTAGATCTTGAACCCGACTTAAGACTTGTGAGTAGGATCTCACTCCTTAGAACATTTCTTCATGGGGGGAAGCTTCGTGCTCATATATTTTTAGACCACAACTTGCCATATGGTTACCCACGACCATATGAGGATCATGTTTATGAAATTCAATGTCTACTAGTTTCATTTCCTCCAAGGTCGTGGCCTCCACTTTGGCATGGTCGAAATATAATAAAGAATATGTACCAATGTGTATGGGAAAGGATGGCCATACCTTTTTCTAAAATCCTTTGAGTTATTTTCTTATACCTTCGAGTACAGTTTGCATGGTGATTTCTCGACATACTAGCTTGTCTGGTAAGAATAGTGGCAGGGCATATGGGGGAACAGAGCAGCCAAAAACCCTAATATACGATAATTGTTCTTCTATGTACCAGTCTTCTACATTGTTTAAGTTTTCCACGACTTTATCTGAAATCCTGGGAGGTGGATGGCAGAAGATAATGACATGCATCGGTACCATTACACAGTTGAAAATCTCATAGACGAAGTCTTTGGCTTTATATTCCCAAAGTTTGGAGTGGTACACATGAATAGGCTCTGCATTATTTGGATTCCATCTCCAGCTCATTAATGGAAAAGGTGTCATGAAGAAAACGACATACATAACGTAAGTAGACATGAAAAATGAAGTTTCTTTCCCACTCACCCTTTATGCTTGATATTCTATAACTTGGCTGGCTAGATTGTTTGACAACGATTTAGCCCAGTCGAAAGAGTACCCCTCTACTGCTATGTGGATAAGCGGTACCCATGGGAGAAAAAACTGCGCAGTATTCTCTCTTCCATAAAGCCTGCATACCATCATTGCTATATACATAAATTATGGTTGTAATGAATATATTGCGTATATACCATGAGTGTCCGCTCTAAACTTTTCAGGGCATGAGCACCAATCTTTGATCATGTCGGATAAGCATTTTCCAAATTTCTCACATTCTTTCTTTTTTAAACCCTCTAAGAATTCTTCATTGTAAGTAAAATTGGGTGTGGGGAACAATTTGTACATCGCCTGCAGATGCTCCGGCCTAAATGTCCCAACAACCACCTTCTGCGTGTTAAATATTGTCCTAGTCGAGATATCTATGTTGCCCAGCGCCCATTTAACCATATCAAAATAGGGGAAAAGCCGCGAACTTGTTGCTACCTTTTGCATCTCTGATTGAGAAACCACTTTTTAGTTGATATACAAGTCTTCTTTATCATTGTCGCTCGAGTCATCTATGCAGTTTATCAGCTCGTATTGCAAGATGTTGAAAACCTGTTTCCATGTTTTGACTGTGTCGATGTTTCTAGGAGAGGTATCATAAATAATATTCAAACTCTGACTTGAACTTTCACCAGTTGTTTTAGGAGTTTTTCATGGAGCCATGATATAAAATATCAGGATTATATTTCCTGTTACAGAGGATGGAAATACAAACAATGTTTATCTCACTAAACTCGCTCTATGAAACTAGAATGAAATTCAAATAATGACGGAAATTATTTCACTTAGAGTACTCGAGTCTATGCGGGTCCTTGCTGACACAACACTTCAATTATTTTAATAGAAAGATTTGGAAATAAAGAAAGATCCTACTTTCAATCATTTCCCTAATTCACTTGTAAATGCCATAAATGTTTGATATTTCGTGACTTGGGATGATCGTAGAATCATTTAATTCTTTACCCATAAGACTTACAGGTTAAAAGTTGTTTAAGATATTAATTAACCCAATTTAATCCTTTAATTAATCACAATTAGTTCTTAATCCTTTTTTGGTGTTCGTAGTCTCAGACGATTTTATTCTTAGTCTTGGGCCATGAACACCAAATTTGTGATATTGCGATTTGGTTAATTAACTTTGATCAGACTTAAGGTTTTAATTGATCGTGATTAGTTTATAAATTTCACAACCTCAAGTATCGAGGTTGCAAAGGTGTCATTCTAAGGTAAAACCGTTGAGTTGAGAAGTCGTGATAACAATTAACTAACGTTAATTATCATTAGTCTTGTAATTAACCAGGTTTATCTTAAGTCGCTTTCGGAACTTTGCACATCGGACATTCGAGGGTCACTTGAGGTGTGACTCCCGAATCGTGAAAGCTCGATGCATTAAAATAGTGATAATCATTGCTTAATGATTCGATGATCATGATTAAATTTATCCCAACTTTGTTATTTCGCATGTCAGGAAATTGAGAGATTTGATATGTACAACCATTAGATCTGCGAAATCCTGAAATTTGAGATTTGAGGTTTATGGTTATTGTTTTTTTTATTTGAAAGAGTATGCGGCTTCAACATTTTGGTAACTGGAGTATTTGAAAAAATATATGTGTTCCAACACCTGGGTTGGGATAGGCATGTGGGGAATGAGAGTCTGTGAGTGGTGGGCATAAGTGGCTCCTTGGAGGAAATCCTTCCCGTAGATTGGTGCAACTTCTTGTTGTCCTTTCCTAGCCTAGGAATCCATTTCCTAGTGGATTCTAGTCCCAACTCGGGGGTGACCCACTACTGAGAGTGATGAGAAGTGTGATCTAAGTATGGGAGGTTCGTGGGAGGTCTACATGCAATCGATGCACTACAATTAAGAGATAAGTATCATTCTTTGATTAATGGTTAATGATGTATTTTAGTACATGTATGTGGTTATTATAATAATATCACGTGTTTCGTTGCATGTATGATTTCGTGTTATATCTATTTATTTATGTTAATTTTATATGTGATTTATTGTGCAAAGAGATATGTCTTCCATATCCCGGTGGGTCTATGCCTGGGAATGGACAATGTTTAATCATCTAGTATCAGAGTATTTTGGTTTTGGAGTAGCGACGTTGTCCCCAACGAGGGTGGTCTAAGGGAGGTTACAATGTGGTATTAGAGAAGTTTGGTTTTGGACTAGTGGCGTTGTCCCTGGAGAGGGAGGTCTAGGGGACATTACAAGTAAGAATAATCCAATAAAATTAACGCTCAATAATTAAAATTGACTAGAAACTATTTATTTTTTGGGGTACACAAACAAGTTTAGGATTTAGGGCCTTGAATAGGATTTTGTGAGTAAAATTCTCTAAGGATAC
>JASDQU010503615.1:37825-47901 GCA_032191745.1 Picea mariana
TATATATATATATATATATATATATATATATATATTCATGGTAACAAGTGATCCCAACATTGTTTACAAGTACAATTCAATTACTTCCATCAATTATTGACATTAAATGGAATTCGAATTTTGAATGGAATGAACCCATCATTCTTTTCACATGTATTATCAACCAATATTTTCTTTCTTCTATCCATAAATATTTTTATTACTTTGTCTCCCCCAACAAAAATTTTCTGTAATTTATCATTATGTATCTACTTTAACCTGCAAATTTCTTGTTGTAATATCTAACAGTTCCTAAAGTGTTTTCAACTTCATGAGTTAGCAATACTCACATCATTTTAGCTGTTAACATAATCATTTCTATGTTATATAATATATACATGCATTCACCCCATTGCATTCAATAATTCTTGTAATTTCACTTGTAACATTTTTGATATCTCCAAAAACTGATCTTGGAATTGTAACAAACAATAATCCAATCACCTTCAACCAGTACTCTTATTAAATATAATGCATTTATCCATCATTATGTATTTTCAGCATCATAGGATTTTCATAATGAAACAATTAATTACTAAATAAAATAACAATCAATGTGCCAATACCCATGACCACATCTATACAATGCATCCATGCATTGGATACATAATACTACATAACTATGTCATGCACTCCACCACGATGAGTTGGAAGGTTTGTCCAATGCCTCAACACATCATCCGCACACTTCCTATTTCTTTCCTGAATATTTGGATACCTTCATTTTCAACCCAAACACAGCACCAAGAACATAATTCTCAAGTGGTCTTCAATGTCGGCAAGGAGGTTGCAGTCCAAACATCATATATACAATAGATACCATTGAGAACTTACATAGGGCTATCATATATATATTAGATACCATTGAGCACTCACATATCGCTATATCCCTTCCATATCCAACCATATTATGGCCTCACACATGACTAGCTCTATGGATATTCATTGTTATAAAAGGAGTATGTATCCTAAATTAACCCGGTTATGATCCCATAACCAATCATAACATAATATGAAACCAACATTTTATCTAAATGAATTCTAGAATCAACAACATTTACATAGTCTAGGCCTTTGGACATTACATATCCATTTAAATATTGAAAATTAACCGAGGGAATTATTACCTCAATCCCCTTCAACATGTATGCATCAACATAAACTAAATGCATTCCTTCCTGGTTGTTATCAACCTACTTGTTTCTATCTGACCAATTGATATTTGTAGAAGCTCACATACTTCCTCCTTCATCATTCTTATCACCATTCTTGTCACCCTCATGGGTTTTTACCTAGATGGAAATCATAACAACAATATCCACATCTTTAATCCTGCTATATCATTTTTCCTGAATTCAGAATCCATCATTAGTCATACTCAACAATTATTTCATAATAATATACTATTCTAAGTTCACAAGCATGTTAAATGCATATCCAAGCATGTGCAATTACACATCCATATGCACCAATCATTTACTGTCAGCATGCCTACTAATGCATATGCATTTTAACTTCATTGTATGCCTCATGCACTCTAGTGGACTTCTGTTTCAATTCACTTATTTATTTATCTATTTATGTTGTAGTTGGTTGTCCTTGAACTCCTTCAGATCCTTCTTGCCTTGTGTGCTCCCATTCTTCTCATATGCACCATGGTTCCTTGGTATGAATACTTTCCATCCAAGTTCCACTTGGCCATTCTGAAATCCAACTAGTGTGTTCAAATTTCCACAACACTTTTTGGGTAGTCATATCCAACTTTACCTTTATAAGACATTCTGATAACCTGGAATGGAGTAGATCCAACGTTCCCTCACTCTAATACCACAACACTCTTGAATCAAATATCGTTACTCTTGTTTTTCCATTAGGTTACTTCATTAACCTTTTCCCGTGAAACCATACCTTTCACACTTAATACCATTCCCAATGGAAGTCCATTTTCACTTAGTGACACTTTTCAAGTGAGAGAGCATTCCGAATTCTCTGCATTGGTGTTATGATACAAATACTCAAAATGTCATAAAATTACAGAAGTACACACCATGTACAAAATGTCAACGTGGAGCACAACTCCAAGATAGATAAGTTACACAATAAATCCTTAAAGAATAGGGGAACCCCCTCCAATTAACCAATGACCATTCATACTTCACAATTCACATGTCAATAATGAATACATGATCTCTTATATATAGCTATTCACACTTTCACATGAGGCCCCTTTATCACTAGGTTGACCCTATTACATATGTATTTACACATTACATGTACATTTAGGCCCATATATTCATCCCCTTGGGGTCATATCATATACATTTAACCATATATATGCCCCCCTGGGGTCATAACATAATACCCTCCTTCAAAAATCTTTGTCCTCAAACCTTTGCATTTAAAGGATTCACATGTGATGAAACCAAGTAATATAATTTTTTTATGTTCATTCTTTCTTCATTCCATTGTTGATGATCTATCCATCCAAAATAAATTCTTTTCGGTCTTAATCCTTGGTGTCTAGTTGTTGAATAATTTTCTTTCCTTTGATTCCAGGTATTTTTATTGAAGCTTCTCTAATTTGCAGTCATTGTTGGTCTCTGATAATAGATTGTTGAAGATTAGTTTGGTGATCCCTTGTTCCATGAATATTGACAAGTATTCCATCTTATTCCTTCATAATGTTGATATCGTCCTTCTTGTCTTCCTTGAAATTTTTCTTGGTAATGAGAGTGTCGATACAGTTTCACATTTGATGGTCTTCCTTCACTCTGCACATGCATTTCATCTATCTTCTTTTCAATGACAATGGAATCCTTGATCATCTTTTCTTGGTATTTTATTACTCTAGCCTTCAAGATAAGACCATCATATTTGGCATGTACATCCTCTAGATGGAGTTCAACTTCTTCAAGTATATTCTGTTGACCTTCTTTAATCTTGTCTTCTTTCTCCTTTTGAAGTTGCAATGTGATCCCATCTAACAAATTATGACGTCCTTCTTCAATTCTGGCTTGCATTTCTGACTTTACCTCATCTGTATTTAAGGATTCCTCAACCTTCTTGCAAATGTCCTCTTGCAGTCTTTTGGTAGATTCTTCATCCAAGATTCTTATTTCTTCTTTATTTTGACAATTCTTCTTTTCTTATTTCAATCTCTTAACCTCATCCAATAGTTTTTTATTATGGCTTCGTAATCTACATATATCTTCATCTTTCTTTTTCAAATCTTCTCTTGATTCATCTTTTTCCCACTTGCCTTTGCTAGTATTTTCTTGCTTTAGGTTCTTAACCTCCTTAATCAGTGATTCATTAAGAGATATTATCTTAGATAGCTCCTCACCCTTCTTCTTAATCTCTTCCTTTGATTCTTTTAATTCATCTTGAATTCTATACATTTCCTCCATTTTTGTATCCCTAATCCATTTATCTGAGAAGCGTTTTTCAAATTCTTCCCATGTGTAATGCCATCTAGTATTTTGATCAACACTCATCCACCACTTCCAAGCTTCATCAAAAAAATAATCTCTTGCCTTCGTAGGATTCATATTATATTCTTTTGCCAACATCAACCATTCCATAGGATTTATTTCATCTTTATCTTCATCTCCTGTAAATTTAGGTATTTCCATTCATTCTTAATTGAGGTCTAATCCAAACCCTCAAATCACAACCTCAATATATTAAGGATAAATATATCAAATAGTTGTAATACGTGTTCCGATATTCTCTTCTATGTGTTATATTTCCAATGGATTTTGAATCATCTCAATCGGACATTCCAATCAAAAGTTATGATAGTTTTAAGTGAACATACCTTTGAAACCCTGATTTGGAGACTGTCCTCCTCGCCCGACCTTACTTATGATGTATCCCTCAAATTTTGGCCCTTCTCAGTATAAAATTGCGACCTATAGTACTATGAAATTTCTTCTCTACAATGCCACATGTCTAACCAAAATTGGATGTGCCAAGTGGAAGTTATGATAACTTCCCCCACACCTTTCCAACTTTTGGCTTTTTTGGTAGAGATCACTTGTACAACATGCCTCATGCACAATAATTGATATAAAATTATGAAAATTGTACCATATATACTATGGACTGTCCACTTTTCAATGCAACTAGTCTCACTCAATTTGGATGCTCTATGAAGAAGTTATGGTTGTTGTACCTAGAACACCTCTTTCATACTATTCAATAGGACTAGTCAGCTACCCTTGATCCGTCTACTAAATATACTTGAAGGGGTTCCTTCAAAAACACCGTAGAAAAAATGTTATAGAAAAAATATCAAGGTCTCTCAGATGTAGCAGCGAAACCCTAAGACCTTGAGCTCTAATACCAAATGTTATGATCCAAATACTCAAAATATCATAAAATTATAGAAGTACACATCATGTACAGAATATCAATGTGGAGCACAACTCCAATATAGATAACTTACACAATAAATTCTTAAAGAATAGGGGAACTCCCTTCAATTAACCAAATACCATTCATACTTCAAAATTCACATGTCAATAATGAATACATGATCTCTTATATATAGCTATTCACACTTGCACATGAGGCCCATTTATCACTAGGTCGACCCTATTACATATGTATTTACACATTACATGTACATTTAGGCCCATATATGCCCCCTCTTGGGATCATCTCATATACATTTATCCATATGTATGCCAACCTTGGGTCATAAAAATTGGAATCCTTCTTCCGTGAAGTCTGATATTAGAAGTGGATTTCTTTCACACTTAAGCTTTGCAACTATCTACACCTCCCTTCCTTCAAGGCTAGGAAGTCATACTTTTTCTTTTATTCCCATCGATGTAATCTTGAACCTTCTAGCTTCATATCCTTTGCGAGGAATCTTTCTTTTGTTGTACCTACATTTTATTCAAATTTTGTGGTTGTTGAATAATAATTTTGTTCCATTATTATTGAGTTCTTTTTCCACCTTTCATTACTTTATTTCTATCTCTTGATTGCCTCATCCAACTCCTATAAGATTTGTCATTCTTCGATGACCCTAACATATGATCCTAGACTGGAATTGATCTGATTATACCTCTAATCCCACCAAAATATGCAAGCAATCATCTGGTTAGAATTATACATATCATACAAAAATTGTCAATTAAATTTATAGGTACCTTTTCTGTTTAATAAATGAAGAATAATTATATCAGAGTTATCCAAAATAGAGTGATTCCAGGTAATTCTCCTCTGAATCAAATTTCCAATGGTTGAAATCGCCCCCCAATTCAATATCAGAGCTGGAAGTTAGGGCTCCTTGAAAAAAAAACCACTTTCATCCCCCTTAGTTGATATAGAAATCAAATTCAGCAAAGGTGCTCCCTTCAAACCAAGTTCCACGTGACCATGACTTGAAAATGTGGGCTTATTCACCCTTTAGCACCTTGCTCCATGTTCTTCCACACGGGATCTTGCACAAACACCAAGTCCAAGGGATGGTTTACTTCCAAGCCCTTTTTTACCTTAGCATGGGACTGTCGCTGGGATCAAGTCCTCGGGACTTCGGCCTTCGGTTGTTTTCCCTCGGATTTACAATTCACTAAAGTTTTCACTAACTCCACCAACAAAAATCGGATGATCGAGACTTGATCTCCCTTTGAATGGGAGGCCCCACCCCCAGCTGGAGGCTTCAATGGAAATCAATGGTTGCGACTTAATCAAATGTTGATATGGATGACTCTCAACAAATTCATAAATTTGGCACTCCAGGGCTCCGAGATATTTTCATTCCCAAGTCTTCCACCTCTCCGAAGTGACAATCCTCTGAAGTGCTTACCCTTCTCATTCAAAGACAGTCAAGAATTCATCAAGCATTGAGACAAATGATTCTCACACACTCTAGAAATTCGATGCTTCGAGATATTTCTATTCCCAAGTCTTCCACTTCACCGGAGTGACAATCCTCTGAAGTACTTACCTTTTCTCCCTCTGCTTGATCCAACGGTTGAGAGAGGTCCCAAAGGGATCTCAGATAGATGGTCTGCGTGCCTTTGAGACTTTGGGCTTCAACACTTTTTAATGATAGAAACTTGAACACCCCTAGAGTCATGCTCCCGAAGATGACATAACATGTTGATGTCACCTAGGGTGACATGGAACCATGGCATGTGTGCCACATGTCACTTAAAAATGGATAGATCGGGGTCCAAAAGGTACTAAAAATGGGTGACATGTGTCCCCACATGACACCCCTTCCATGTGAAATAAGCCACATCATCAACCAAATTCAGGACTCTGGGCTTCAGAAGTCCCGAGTCCAATGCATGATATCTCCTGGATAATCGAACGTCGAAAGAAATAAACGACTCACACTCCTCCCATAGCCAATGAATATGATTAACTTTGGAATTCAGGGCTTCTCGCTCCAGATGACCCCCATACTCCTGAAATACTGAACTCCGAAGTGGTGAGGTTTTGAAGCTCTGAAACTTTTCTACCCTTCTACCACTGCTAGATCCAATGACCTGCAACACTCCCGAAGTCCTTCCCTCGATCTAACGGTCGATGAATATTATGGAACTTTGGTGCTCTGGGGCTCCGGGTTGTAGTATTTGAACAAGGTTTAAAATGCATGGAGTGAAAACTCCTGAAGTGGTCAACACCAGATGACTGCAATCAATGGCGAAGATTCCCCCGTACCTCCTATAAGATCTAACGATTGACGAGACTTCGTGACTCCTACCTTTGGCTGTTCAGGATTTGCCTGCCTACCAATATTGTGAAAGCGATGAAGTTCCAAAGTCTTACCTTTCACACTTGGCCTCAATCAACAACTGATGATCGATCAACTAGATATGATGGCCCTTCATTAGATGACCCTTGTTTACCTGCCCTCCGATACAACGATCTAGATCTCCCTTGATCCCATGGTGGCGATTGCTTTTGAATTCAAAAGGGACGATCACGATCCTTCTATCGCTTACAAAGGATATCTGATGTTCTAGCTTCTACGCAGAATCTACAATGCCATTCCTCTTAAGCTTCATGATTTCAAGGTCATAAATCGATCTCAACCATGAGAATCTGACCAATAGATTCGGCCCATACAGGCTTGATGTTTCAACCAGTAGCTCTTATACCATTCTGTAACATACCCAACCATGCAAAGGCCGAGCTACACTATTTAAACAGGCTTAGAGAGGCTACAACACACCCAACCACTAGCAGGTAGGGCACACTATAGTCCAAAGCCTCATTTCTATGAACTTATCTTGAATTCAAAAGAATTCTCATTAATAAAAGAGGCATGAGAACCAAATGCATAAGAAAATATCCCTAATACAATATAAAGCAGTAAACAATGTTCCATGCACAAAAAATAACCAGCAGATGGGCACATTAAAAATACATATCTTAGAGATAATTAAATACATAGAGGAAACAAACATTACACAAAAAAACATAGAGAGCAATTATCTTTGCGAGTAAACATTCACCAACTTGATGCATAAAAAGGACGTTCCTCCCAAACATAGACACTGTTGTTCTTTTACTCTGAACAACATGTCACCCTCGATCGATGGCTATGAATTGACAAGGATGGGTTCTAGGCCAAGTCTAAACACACAGTAGTTGGATAACCAACTCCTAGGTTTCCCGACCTCACAACAAGTCCAAAATTCTATCTCTCTTTCCCCCTTAGCCTACACAACCCAAAGCAATGAGCACCTTTCTCTGCCATGCAGCCCTTGAGGCTGTTCCATTTCTCTCTAGGGATCCAGTGCTACTGGTCAGGGAATATCCCTGCTGGAAAATCTAAGGATTCTCAGCTGTGGAAAGTTCTATCTGAACTGCCATCAATCTCATAACTAACAGGACTTTCAACACTCAAGCTATCACAGGGCTTTCAGAACTCACATAAATCCAAAGTACACCAACTCTCTTATACCCAACTTGAACAACCCAAGAGAATGGACCCTCCTCTCTAACACACAGTCCCTCAGGATTGTCAGTCTCATTCCAGAGCTCCAGTGCTTCTGTTCAAGAATCTCCATGTTGGGACTCTCAGGATTCACATCCATGAGAAAACTTAACCAAGAGCCACCCAAACAACCATTCGTATCCATGCTTAGACAAAGAGAATATAAATTACCCCAAATGAGTGATGAAAAAGGAAGAAGTAGAACAAGGGGAAGAAAGATGAAGAAGACCCAAACAAACCCCAAGGAATTTATAAATTACATGAATATAAGAGCCACATGGCCTCCCTCCCAATAATCTCATGTAACCCCTTTTCTCCATAAAATCATTTATGGGTAAAATAAAATAATAATAAAAAGAATTATCCCCTCAAGTCCCATCTCTCGTTGAATCATAACCCCCTATCTCTTTTTTCCTTGTATGTCTTGTAGCCAACGATGTATTTTATTAATGCATATGAAGTATTACATTTCCTAGGCACTTTGGCCCTTTTTCAATTTTACCAGCTCACCAACCTAAGTCACAATTACATAATACATTATAGTTCATAAGGGTTAAAATTAGGATGTTACAACTACCAATAGGTGACACATATTCCTTAAGCAGAGGCAACGCCCCTTTCAAGGTACATATCAACTTTGATATTCCTATATTTGAAGGTCAGATATACGCATATGTTGTAGAAAAATGGTTGAATATCCTAGAAGGGTATTTTTATGTCCATAACTTTTCCAATAGAGAAAAGATTACATTTATGCTCCTCAAAGCCATCTCCCATGTCAAATATTGGCGGGAGACTTTGTTTGAGCAAAAGGAAATAGAGGAACCCTCATTATTTACATTCAAACTCACCTGGGACTCCTTCAGGGATGTTATTAAGGAAAAATAGTACCCTGTTGGAAGTTATGATGACCTAAATACAAGATGGACCACATTACGACAGGAAAGGGACCAAACAAATCCAAAGTTCACAAATATCTTCCATACCTTGCACACCAAGATGGGTATCAAAGATTCTGAGCAACATCTGGTGCTCAAGTACCATGGAGGTCTGCATAGATACATGCATACATAAATGGAGTTTCTAGACATCTCATCCTTAGGCATGACCTATCGATATGCTGTAAAAATCGAGCATAAGCTTAAATAAAAGACGTGGCAGTTTGGGTTTGGGAACCCCTCACAATAGAAGCAGGGAAAGGAAATCCCCAACCTATAGAAAAAATGGCAGAGAAAAGATGGACAGCCTCAAAAAAACCATTCTAATACGTAAATAAAGAAGGACAATGGAAAGATGAAGAAAGACACTGGGAAGTGGTGCGACTTCCATAAGATCCCCTGGCATAACACTGCTGATTTCTACTCAAAGCAGTCATTTGTGGTTGAGGTGAAAGCCTCTAAATCAGATGTGGGTTCTGACTCTAAGTTATAACCAGAAAAGGGGAGATGGATTATTGACGCGGAACCCAGTACCACCATTGCTACCACCAAGATCCAAGCCAGTGAACCTGATGAGCCAGAGGAAGGAGGGCGTCTCTTTCATTCACAGATGTGGGTGAAGGGTAATACAATGCACTTCATCATTGATAGTAGTAGTCATAAGAACCGCATATCAATAGAGGTCATCATGTGGCTGAACCTACCGACAATGCCACACCCACAACCATACCCTATCGGATGGCTCCACCAAGGAAGTGATCTTCACGTCATCCAAAGGTGTCTCTCGTCCTATGGCATTGTAACAACCTGGGTTTTGAACCCCCATTTTAAATAATGTATTGTTACAATGTTGAGAGGCCAGAGTGCCCAAATAATTATTAAAAGGCCAGTGTTCCCAATAAATTTAATTTTTTGATCATTATTAATAATAAATACATTGTTGGCTACTAGATGAACAAGGACTAGATTTATAGGGGGCTATGATTCCACAAGAGAGGGGGCTTGAGGGGATAAATGTTTATTTCCTATTTTTTAAATTACCCTTTTTTCTAAGGGAGTGGATTAGTTACATGAGCTTCTTGGAGGAGGCCAGGAGGTTCTTGATTCCCCATAGAAATACTTAGACCCATCCTTGG
>JASDQU010503616.1:43445-56865 GCA_032191745.1 Picea mariana
ACACTCAATGACTCAAGGTAACATTAACACATGAACAGGTCAAGCAAGTCATCGACAATTCAAACACTGAAAAAGGGCAATAGAATAGACTTTTTGGGAGGATAAAGATGAGGAAAATACCTTTTTCACCCCACTAAGCACTAGTTAAACTCCTTTGCTTCTTGAAATGGAGCTTCCTATACAACAATAAACTGTTTAAATATCTACAATTTTCTCTGTGTTAAGATATTGATAAGGCCCTAGGTTGGGGGGCTTCACATAATGTTGCAGATCCACAAAGTCCAAGTAACTTTAGCTTAATATTTTTTTGAGGAGCTGACAGGTCACAGACTAATATTCATTTTCCAACCTCGCACCATGAATCAGAAATAGGAAACAAGTCTTCATAAATGGGGATGCCTAGAGTCCAGTGTTAGGTAGACGTATATTGGAAAATGTCAARAAACAAGGAAACAATATGAAATCTCAGTGGATCATGGAACTTCAAAACCCATGAAGCTTCAAAGAAACCCCTACAGACTAGTATGAAAGAGCCAGAAACCCTTTGGAAAGGGTAAAAGCCCCAGGAAATGCTTTTCAGAGTTGATAATTTCCAGGTTTTCCATCAACCTGGTGAAATTTCCAATTCCCAGATGATTTCCAGGACAAGAAACAATCCCAAAGTGACTGGAAACGGTTTCTGGGTAGCATAGATTTTTCAATACAGTTAATAGACAGGAATCAGTTCAATAAAATTAAAACAACAGAAATTTATCAATTGCTTGAATCTAAAATGGATTTTCGTTAATTTTAACCTCATCTGGAAGCATGACCTCAAATCTAAAATGCCTGTTTCTTTCACATTGCTTCGTGATTTACTGATTGTGGACTTCATCTGGAACCATAACTTCATTTAACAATAAAGGTTTACACAAAGTTTACAACTGTGGTAATATAATTGACAAACTCTTGAAAATGTCGCTATATTTTAATGGGTACACACATGTACCAAATTAATAACTAACTTGGCAATCTGACAACAGCATTGGAGAGAAATGATGCTTTGAGGCTTTCTTAAAATTGGGAGAAACACCAAACAAAGCTTTGATTTTAGAGCATTCTATGTTCTAAAATCTCTATGGGAGTAAAAACAACCATATCTAAGACTTTATGCCGGACAGTATGGCTTAAGTGATCCTTCCTATATACACATTTTCTATGAGAGTCAGTGCATCTTAAACATAGGACATCAGTAACACACTCTGGAGAGTCTGTCAGAACAAATATAGACTGTAGAATTATATGCAAAATGATTAATCCAAGCTACACAGTACACTATGTTGTAGAGACATGGGCAAACCTTAGCTCCACAAACTGCCAATTCCATTTAAATCATTGCTTGAAATAGCAATTGACCATGCCTTAGATGAGAAGTACTCAGTAGAATCATGATCTCGCTCTTTGATGTGCATTACCCCTTTGACCAAATATTAAGGTCCTAACAGAAGGAATCGATATCATAGCAAGCAGAAGTCTAGTTTGTGCATGCTTTAAAATTTCGATCCATTTTCAACTTGTACATTTGAAATTCTCTTGCCAATATAATACTTTGTTCTGTTTTATTATATTCATTGACTTCGGAAGTCTGCATGCAAGAGGAGCGTGATCACAAATACCTTGGCAGTCCTGGTTGGGATTTCAATCCAAACAAAAAAATCACTAGTAGTATTATTGTACTACACCATACAACTATTGTATCCATCATTTACCTATCAAGTTCCCTGGATGCTTCATTTTGTGCAATTTGCAGAGAGCCCAATGAAGTGTCTGCTTCCCAAACAAATGCATGAATATCCTTTAGCTTGGCTAGAACTAGTTGACTAAAAGAGCAGTGATCGGGTTCAAGCTGTTCTTTCATTTTCTCATCACGGATATGTCTGCTTTCCAATTCAGCTAGTCTGTTAATTAGATCTTGAAGACCCTCCCTGCTACTCTTCAATTCTTCCTCTTTGCTTTTAACTTCAAACTCGGAAGATTGAAGCTCCAAGATCAAAGCATCCATTTCTCGACTTGCTTCTTCATGGGAATCAATTAGAATTTGCTTTTCATTGAGAATCCGCTGTAAGGAAAGCTCTGCTTCCTTGCAAGCATCAGAGCCTGCCTCTATCTGAGACTCCAACTGCTGAATTGATGATTCTGTTAGCTTCAACTGTGCCTCCAGCTTCTTAATCTTTGCTCTGTGATCCTTTACTAGATCTGAGGATTTTTTCAAGGCAGTAAAAAGTTTATTTCTTTCTTCTTCACCTTTCAACAAGGATGCAGCCTTGCCAAAATGTGTAGAAATTTGTTCTGAAGATGATCTTAAGTCTGGTGATGAAACAGCCTGCTTTTCTAACTGAACCACTACCACTGTCTTCTCAGCATCAATTCTCTGCTGCTCAGCAAGCTGAACCTTCTCTGTCAAATCACATACCTCAGCTTGTGTAATTGCCTCAGTCTCCCTAGTCTGCTTTAACGCAGTTTCTAGGGCCTTCTTATCAGCTTGCAGAAGAGACATTTCTTCCATCTTTTCCTTGACAAGATATCCAAATGTTTCTACCTTTGCATTTGCCCTTGATTCCCGAGATTTCCAGTACTCTTCAGATGCAGAGAAATCAGACAACAGTGTTTCAAGAGCACTGAATTTGTTATAGACCCGGACCTTCTTTGCCTGCATTTGATTGGCACACATTTGCATGGTGTCAATCTCCTGTTTTTTATGAGCAATTTCTTGTTTCAGAGACTCCGATTCCTTTCTAAAAAACTCCATCTCCTTGTGAGATATCTCTATCAAGGCCAAGCTGTCAACTATTCGAGTAATCTCCGTTATCCTCTCTTGTGCAAAAGCCAGCTTGGATCTTGCCAAAGTCATTTCCTGTTGAAGCATTTTCTCCTGATTGGCAATTAGATCTTTGTCCCTCAGCAGATCAGAACCTTTTTCAGCCCATTTGCATCTTTCATCACTTGAGAGATGGCTTAAATCTTCTTTACTGTGTTCAGATTCTTGAAGTCTCATTTCTAGACGTTCAAGTTCTAACTGCATAGCCTGAAGGTTTTTCTCGTTTACTGCAATGCTAAAGAGAAGCTCTGTAACCTGCCCCTGAATTAAATCCAGATCAATTTCAAAATTCTTCCTAAGCATGTCGAGGTTATCCATTGATAATCCACATTTGCCAAGCTTGACATCCATCTCTTCAAACAGTTTTTGCACCTGCTGTTCATGTTCTTTTAAGGCTTTAAGCTTCTCTCCAATCCATGCATGCAAGTTAGGAACAAATGCATCAAACTTCCCTATATTTGCTGCACAAACTGCCACTGTGATTCCTTCCCTTGAGTTCCCCATGTCTGTGCCTGGTTCATTTTCAGCTGACAATGGCTGAAGTTCCTCAGATTGGTATATTGCAATATCTACTCCTTGCTCTTGTACAAAACAAGCATCGACATTATTTGAGGACTCCTTGCTTATGTTTAATGCATCCACTTGTTGAATAGCTTTCTTATTCCCCTTGACCATATCTTCATTACTGTCTATCAGATCCTTTAGCTTGGACTTGAGATCCTCTATCTCCCTGGAGAAAAGTGTCCTCTCTTTTGTGGAATTTTCCAGTTCTTGACTAGTTTTCTGCAATGTTTTTCTTATCTTATCATTATCAGTTGCAGTTTCCTCATACATTACTACTAGTTTCTCATATTCATCTGCCATTTCCTTCATTTTCAATTGGAGTTCATCAACCTCTTTTGTCAAAAAGCTAAATATTCTATCAGACTCTGAATTTTCATCCATGTTTTTCAAAAAGTCGGCCTGCTCTTGAACACCCACTGTGCCTGCCTTGTGGGTAAGAAATATTCCATGATGACTTTCAGAAACCTGAACGTCTTTTTCTTCTCCTTGCTGCTTCATTTCCTCAAGACCTTCAGTTTCTTTTGTGACAGGAGAACAAAGGGCGCTTCCCGATACAATATGAAGACTTCTGGCAATGTTATGGCATCTATTTCCTTTCAAAAGATCTATCTTCTCAGCATGTTTCAGAGCATCTGCTGCCTTCTGCCACAACTTGACTAATTCATTTCTCTCAAGTATAGCTTTCTCATACATCTTAACTAATTTTCCATTCTCCTCAGACATCCTCCCGAGCCCTGTCCGAAGATTTTGAATCTCAACAATCATTTCCTGTTGCCACAATTCTAAGTTCTGCTCTGGCTGCACTGATTTGACATCAGAGGAAGCAAACACAAATTCTGTTTGTGGCATATTTCCACTATTTGATGCTCCTAGTGCTCCTCTTGTTTCCTCTTGATGTTCATCATCTTTCATGCCAAATTTCTGATATCTTTTACCATTTTCCAACGCTATCCCTGGTTCAGCAGAAGCCTTTTTGGACACAATCTCCATTTCTAGTTGTTCAGTCTCCTTTCTCAATTCCTGAGATTCTATATCACCCCTTATAAATGCATTCAATTCAGTGGAAGCCCTATTTTGTACAGTGTCTTGCCATAGTTTCCTAATGTCATCCTTTTCTTGCATTGCCTTCTCATACATGTCAATTAATCTTTCATTCTCTTCAATTATCTCCTTTAATTTCATTTGACACTCCTCAGCCTCCATTCTCATACGTATCACTTCCAGTTCTGCTTTTCTAACCCCATTGATACTATCATGTTCCTGCAATAATGTAGTTTCAACACTCTCTTCAATTTCTTCATCATGCCCTTGAATTAAGTTTTCAAGACCTCCTGCACTTAGCCCTGTTCCATCTTCCATGTCTGGTACATGCTCTCCACAATCAGTCTGATCTCCAGAATTCCACCACATTCTTCTTGCATCATCTCTTTCTCGCATTGCCTTTTCATAGAGCTCAAGCAGTCTTTCATTCTCTTCTGATGTATCCTGCAATTTCACTAGAAGTTCTTCAATCTCTTTTCTAAGATGAAAAACAACATGTCCTACTTCAGCATTCACAGCACTTGTTCCATCTGGCCAGTTATTTGGGCAATCATCCTTTCCAGACACGTCTCCCTTACTTAAAAATTTATGATTCCTTTCTTTAATTTCTTTGTCAAGTTCCTTAACCTGATTCCTGAGAAGGAGAACCAGTTCTTGGGATTTTTCATTCATTTCACGTGCAGCTTCCTCAGATTTTCTAATTTCATCCCGTTCTTGCATGGCTTTCTCATACATGATAATCAGTCTTTCATTGTCTTCAACTGACTCCTTTATTTTTTTGCGTAAATCATCAACTTCCCTAGCCAGAAAAATGGCAGTTCCCTGAGCTTCTGCTTCACGTTGACTGGCCGCACTAATTGCTTCAACTAAATCTTTAAGCTCTCTTTCTGTCGATAAACCTTCTCTAAATGTCTCCTCTTTCAACTCTGGAGCATGCATTGCAGAGTTCAACTGTACTGCTCCGTCAGTATCCGAAATCTTCATCTTATCAAAATGGATCATCAATTCGTCAACACGCCTGCCAAATTTTTCGAATATCAGTGCAAAACTACACATTAAGATGCTAGTGCATTCTGCAAAGAGATTACACATAAAGATGCTAGTACAATCTGCAATGAGAAATTCATGTCATAGAAGCTGAGGAAAGAGCACCTTTCCAACTTTTCTTTGGCTTCTAGGCAGAAGCACAAGTTATTACGAAGGGCTTCTGCTTCCCTTCGGTACAGATCAACCTGAAGAACACAGTCAATATATAAAAAACTGTAGGCATGCACTTGCAAGGGAAATTCTCTAAGAATAGACGAGCAAAAGAATGTGCTCACTTGTCTGCGAAGTGATTCGTTCTCCTCACTGATGGCAGAAAGCTCTGCTTCTGACGATTCCTTCTGATAGGTAGCAAAGTAACCATATCAATAATATAGGTAAAATAATTATTATCAGATGGACTAATCCAAAGCTTAAGTACAAATAGTGGATTAAAGAGTATCTCAATCCAAACAAAACACAAAATCCTGACCTGGTTCACAAGATTCGGGTCCTGCTCATGCATAAGCTTCCAGTCTAAAGCTTCGAGCAACTACAAGAATATGAACATTATCATCATAAAGAGGTATTTGCAAGAGCCTTCAAAAGACTTGGATATTTTAATCAGAATACACACCTGATCTCGTAATACCGCTATCTGTTCCGACATTTGCTCCAGCTCTCCACCCTCATAAGATTCTTGGTACCTGGCATGCAACAAGTTGTCACTGAGCAACAAATTCTAACAAGTAGCATACCTTAGAGTCAAATACTGAATCTAGTTGTGATTCCGTAACTACCTCCTCAGCTGTTCCATCAACCTTATATTCTCCATTGCAAACCTCGTCACCTCAGGATTGCGATCGAGACGGTTCCTTAGAATTTGCAGCTCCTCCATTAACACATTCTTCTCTTCTAAAAGGTGTGCTTCTGCAGACATCTTGTCACAAGCAACAGCCTCCAGTCTCTTAATTTTGTCTTCTCGAAAACGGAGCATCATCTTTCCACACTGTGCATCTTCCTCGCGTTGTTTAACCTGAATAAACAGACATAAATTCATAGATTGTACACAGTATACGAATTTCTTGGATCATGCTATGAACTTTATACTGTCATATTCTTGTCCATGCATAATTCAAGAACTGCCTTTTATCTTGAACAANTTGTTTAACCTGAATAAACAGACATAAATTCATAGATTGTACACAGTATACTAATTTCTTGGATCATGCTATGAACTTTATACTGTCATATTCTTGTCCATGCATAATTCAAGAACTGCCTTTTATCTTGAACAATCTGAGAACTTACCAAAAGTTTTAGTTGTTCATTTTCAGCAGCCATCGCCTTCATTGCTGTTTCTAAAGATTCCTCTCTTTTCAGGGCTCCTGCAAGTGCAGATTCCAAATCCCTTTTCTGCAATAAAATGAAAATATAATTAATTATAGGCAGAGTAGCATAAAGCAATTCAAGATAAAAGAAGAGAAAGAATAAATGAAATTCATGAACAGAATTCCTACGCGAAGAGCCTTCTTATGACCAGGCAGTGGGCTTGCTAGAGCCTTCATATCCCATGCATATGGTCCTAGAGAGTTCAGCAAGGTCATGCTTCCACAGTCATCTTCTTGAGTGGGTGACACTCCTTTTAGCTGACCACGCAGGCGACTAACTTCTTCCTGCAGACAACATTAAATAAACTAGGTCAGTAGCCCTTTACAACAGAAGGATAAATCAGGAACAGCAAGATAGCCAAAAGAGATTTGACAGAATTAGTGAGTGAATATGCATGTAAGAACTAAGTTTTGTAAGCAACAGAGTGAACTTGATCCTAACCATGAAAGTCATTACAAATTTGAAAATATGAAATCCAACAAGTAAATTTTACATGCGCTTTATCCAAAGATCACAAGTAGTAAATACTATCTATACCTTCAACTGTTGAATTTGCATCTTCAATGTTATAACATCTCCTGTAGCATCTTCATTTACAGAAGCCTGCAAAACCACAATGACGCTCAATTAGGAGCAGTTCATGCAATCATTGATCTCAAGAAAAAGAAGAAAAAATGACACAATTAAAGAATTTCTGGAGATAGAATATTATGATTCTTAACTTACATTATTCCGAATAAACTTTGCTCGCTGTGCAAATTTCAAAGTGCTAAGTGTCTCCATTGTACAGCTGTTGTTCACAACAGTCAGCCGTCAGCATTTATACAATATTCAAGATTTGTAAAAACCATTGTAAAGTTTGTTTAGTCATGCACAAAAGGTTATGCATGACTTTATTTGTAAAAGATCCTTAGAGAAAGTATACCAATTAGAAGGGCTGACGTTGGCAATGATAGTCGTTTTAGAGTTTCCACCAAGAGAATCCTGAAAGCACCATTGCATTTTGTGATTAGATTTGTAAGAAAATTGTTTGATCATACAAGAGATCTGATGCATGCACCACAAAAAGCTTTGAAAAGATATTCAGAGTCTTTGACAAAATGAATTTGAACTGGACAGAAATGTGCTTGTGTGATTTCATTTTGTTGGGCTGCCTTTAGTGGTTGGGACAGGGCACCACCATGCAAAGAGCCAAAGTTCAAATCTCATTGGGTGTAGAGCCTTTGTGTGTGTCTGGTAGGGGGGAGGTGTTTGACTTTCCAGAGTCAGTTTCCCTCTGTCATCAAAGGGGCTTAACATATGTCCAACAAGCCAAATTGGTTCGAGTGAAAGTTAATAAATATACTTTTATCATCTTATAAAAAATATGCTCGTAAGAATACAGAAAATGAGTAAAAAAATTATATTTTGAAAAATTCAAAGACATGTTGAATGTACAATTCGCCGAAACCTGTGTTAGAATGATTTGCCTTAGCTAGTATATCAAAATCACTTGAAAAGATATATCCTAGTTCCCTGCTATACTTTCAATAAAAAGAACTTGGGTAAAGATAAACATATTAAGGAACTAACTAAATGTTTTTTTGTTACTTCAAAGACCAGTGCCAGACCAATGCACGGAAGAAAAATGTAAGTTTGGAATGCACAGACATTTTGCATGTACAAGGAATTGAAACCTGTGTTAATAACACCTTGAAATTTGTATCCTACGCATCTACTGTTCTACATGACATTCAGTTGTCCATTTCTCAGCAATAATCATAATTGGGACGGGTTGTGTTGATAGCTGAACGTGAATTGACTACCAGGTTTGGGATGGTTTTCCTTGGGCAGTGTATCAAAATCACTAGAATACTTGTATATCCTAGTCCTCTGCTATACTTTCAATAAAAAGGAATTTAGGAAAAGAGAGAAATATTAATTAGATACTTCTCTGCTACTTCAAAGACCAGTGCCGACCTATGCAGCATTTACCTGGAGGAGAAATGTAAGTTTGGAGTCACGATATGGTACATGTTGTGGTTTCCCATTGGCAATATTTATAAGATTCATGATTACGAGCCTGCAAAATTCCAGCTTCATAGTTCAAATTATAAAGTCTCCAATAAACAAAATTGATACAATAGTAGAGCCATATTGTAATGGCACTAGCAATCTAAAACCATCAAAAGGTAAAACAAGGTATACTTGATTTCAATACCCGAGAGTTGAAAGTGATTTGTTGATGTTTGAGGCCTCTTTCAGGCGCTCACCCTCAGCACCTGAACTCTTTTGTCTGTTAACACAACCACTTGTTATCATAACTTGACAGGTTATCCTACCTTTATTTACCTCTTGCAAAACTACAGCTATGGAAAAGTCCTACAAGAACATTATAGAGAAGGTGTTGTATACCTTTCTGAACCTGCCAGATCAACTAGATTTAAGCGTCCAAATCTATGATGAGTCACAGACTGACTCTCCCACTGCCAAACAATCACAAGAAATATAGTCTTCAGAGCGCATAAACATGGAATTGGGCATATCCTAATCCTTGTCCTCCATAAAATCTCCAATAAAAGAGTCCCCAAGAAGATTGCCACTAAAACAGGAAGGATAGTGCTGCCACCTCATCCTTGCTTCAGTTCCAACAAGGGCATTTAATACTAAATCCCACACTAAGGGAGGATGAAGGAAGCATTGTCCACAACCTCCAAAATCATTATTCTAAAGAAAAATGTCTTTATGCCAGATAAACCAAGCAGCATGTTAGAAGAAACAGAATGACATACCTTGCTTTCAATTATACAAGTAAATACACTATGTGAGCGGCTACTAGCACGGTTCATATTAGTTGCTGCGACTTTCCTGTTGGCAGCTCCCTGAAGTCAGAAGCAGAAGAGCTTTAGGTTTGCAACTCTACTTTCTTTCTATAGAATTCATTTCGATGAGCAGAATATTACAACAGGATATGAGACCTGCAGGAGTAGCCGAATAACATCATTGACACCTTTCACCTCGACTTCTGAAAGATTTTCAACATATACTCCTTTCTTGGCATCTTCCCTCATCTGTACAACATAAGTAAAGTATAAATTAGATAAAGCTCAATTAACTTCATCAAGGAAGTCAAATAAGCAGATCACTCTTGCCTGTAAATTTGTTGATGATGGCTCCAGGAGATCTGCAACCTGCTCATTGTATATTTCTAGAAAGGAGCACTTGCAAAAAAATTTCAATTTTTCTTCTTTTCGAGCATCTTCTTCCTGCAGGCATTTGAATTGAAATGATTCTCCACAAATAGGTTGTCTGCAAAAAACAACCCAAAAGTCCTTGTGTAGGAAAAGTAACCTGCACAAACCTTACAGATCCTTGTAAACAAGTGCTCAAAAACACGAGGCGTCATTCCACGGTTTGCACTCAATTTTTGCTCTGCATCCTCAATATCACCAAGCATGGTATGTGTTTTCCCACTCCCAGTCTGAATAACATATGATTCAGAAACAAGAAAGTTTGATAGAAACCGAAAGAAAATCCTAAAAGTTATGTTGCATATATTATAAACAGAGGATTTGAAAGAAACCAAAAGAAATTTTATAAAAACAAGTTGAGCACAAGCCAGTGCAAAGAAAACACTATTGTTAGTTAAACAGCCTAACTATTTAGTTTTCATCAAGTAACACATAATAAAGCAGATAATACAAAACATTCTAACCTGACCATATGCAAACATACAGCTGTTGTATCCTCTCATGCAGTTCTCAACCATGGGCAATCCAGCTACTCTGAAAAGTTTTTCCTGTTTTCATCCATTAATTTAGTCTGTGCATAGAACTGCTAGACAAAAATGTAAAATAAGGTGTTCTGATATACCACCACTACTAAAAAAGTTCCTTTACTTTAAAACAAATTATTCACCTGAGATATCTTTTCACCAGCTACAAGGTCAAATGTAAAACGAGACTCTGGGTGCCCCAGCCATGTAATAGTGTGGCCACTGTCCTGTCTGACACATCTAGAATGACCTTGAGAAGCAATTTCAATGCTACTAAGAGGGCGAATACGAATAACAACCTGCAGAAACCTCACAACAAACTAGAATTATTTCAAATACCCAATGACGTATACGCTTGGAAGAATTCTCCATTTTCAAGTATATCCACCCAAAAGCAAGTGAATCGATGATTTGATGCTGATATCCAAAATGCTGACTACTACTAGGAATATGGACATAAATCAACAGTCCAATTTAGTACATTAATGGCAAATGATTTAAAGGCATTTGTACCAAAAACCAAGTACCAAATGCAAATTGGATGGTTTAACTAAGTACCTGAACATTATGGTCATCCCAGAAAGATGGATCCTCTTGAAGCTCAAAATGATATTGCACAAAATTGTTCTTTGAGTCTGATTGTAAACTCTTTACTTGAGCAACATTTTGGGTTTCTGTAAAAGGTACCATCGGGAGATTCCCAGTGCTTGCACTGACACACTGGTTGGTTTTTAGAGATCTAGATACACCATTAGGGGTCCAAGCAGACAGGTTTTCCGGATTTCCAGCCATAGAGGGTGGAGGGTCGGACAAAAAGCTCATTTCTTGAATATTTCCTTGGGACGGATATTTCACCAAGCCTGTAGAAGAAAATTGAGCAAAATCTACTTCTGTGGAACTTAAAAACTGAGTTTTTGACTCATGCCACCCAAACCTGTTTTTGGTATTTGAAAACCCTGTTGAGTTATTGGGTAGATCGTTATTGTGTAGATCGTTCTCGAAGGTGCCAAAATTAGATCCTTTGCATGTATTTTCAGAAAACTGATTTGAACATTGGCTTTGTCCGGACGCGAAAAGCTTTGCCCGAGAACTTGTTTTAGGAGTACACGGATCTTGCTCTGCATTTGTACTGGCTGGTAAATTGTAGATAGCTTCCGGAATGGGGCATAACGGAGGCCGCAGAGTAGCCAAACCGTGGTCCTTGGCACTAAATTCTTGGAGATAATTAGCATCAGCATTGTTATTATTACACTCGGGAAATATTTTTTTCGGCGAGTTCCTTGAAGGTATACGCAGAGGAGATGCAGCTTTCCTCATTTCTGATTCGTTAATCAAGAATTCAAACAAAATCCTCCCTGAAGCGTTATTAGCAAAACCCTAGGGCGAATGGTTCAGCCTTACCACGACTTCCACTGACATAGCTTCAAAAACTTCCCCCCTCCTGTAATTATTAATTTTGCAACGGTTAGAGTATCTAAACTACCCTATGTTCATCTCTTCTGGGAGCTTCAAACCCTATATTTAGATGCTCGGATAAGACAGTACAGGTCTTGATTATCTCTGTTTTACGTAAAAAATGGCTGGACTCGTATTCTTGAAACCCGAAATTGAATCTTTCACGGGTATAACTCGATCCCAACGAGATTCACTTCAAAATCTTCTTTTTCCGGAGATGATTACTGAATAATCCTAGCAGAAGACGAGAAAATATCAGTCCCTTGAATTTCCCCAAAACCTAGGACTTCAAAAATGGAAGAAAACACTAAAAAAAAGCGCAGAGCTTAATTTCGACAAAATGAAGTCTCAATACTTCAAATCCTGAAAGTAGCAAGAACATTAACATCATTACAACCGCAAACGGAATATCTGAAAAAGAAAATATTTGAAACGCCTAAAATAGAAAGTTAAATGGCATGAATATCATGAATTTAAATCGACTTAGCCAATGCAATCGACGTTTTAGACTGAAATTTCTAATTGCTCCAAACTCTGAGAAGATCTATACCAACATACCTCCAATTTTCACTCGATTGAGCTGCAGATCGTCGGCTTCCAGTGATTTTCGCGACTAAATACAGGGCAATCGTTTTTCAACGGCACGATTTACCAAACCCTACGATGGGGATTTAAAGCCAAAAACACAATGAAAATGAGCTGTAAAAAATTGGGTTTTCGGCGCGCAGAATGATTTTTGTGCTATTCCCCTCTTGGGTCTGCGATTGCAGATGAGTAATAAGTCTCATGAACCGTGGAGCCCATTATTACTACTGTCTCCTTGTTCTTCTGTGTAATTGTTTATATGGTATTTGTGTTTCAAATGCAAAAACTATGCAGAGGCTTCCCTCCCCCCAAACCCTCTCCTCCTCTTTCTCATTCAAAAGTTTGAATGCAAAAAGGGGGAACGGATCTCAACCCTTGATTTCTCCCGCCGCAACATCCGACGGCCCAGGCGGCCCCCACGGACTAACGGTCATACATTTTATGGACGTTACTTGTAATATTTCAAACACGGTCTTTTCGGGAAAAAAAAAAACATTATTATAAAAAATAATGAATAACTAAATATTATTCTTTTTTCATTTCAAATTCGAGGAGAGTCCTAGTCCTTGTCAATGACTTCCCAAACTTTTAGGTTGGTCACATGGTGAGATATGATTGTTTAAACAACTTCAACGTTCACATCAAGAAGTGCATATTCCATGTTTTGTTAGTAAAAACCAAGACAAAGTTATATAAGTTATATTAGGTACACAAGTAAAAACCAAGGATTTGATATATATATATATATA
>JASDQU010503616.1:56885-67128 GCA_032191745.1 Picea mariana
AAGTCTCAATACTTCAAATCCTGAAAGTAGCAAGAACATTAACATCATTACAACCGCAAACGGAATATCTGAAAAAGAAAATATTTGAAACGCCTAAAATAGAAAGTTAAATGGCATGAATATCATGAATTTAAATCGACTTAGCCAATGCAATCGACGTTTTAGACTGAAATTTCTAATTGCTCCAAACTCTGAGAAGATCTATACCAACATACCTCCAATTTTCACTCGATTGAGCTGCAGATCGTCGGCTTCCAGTGATTTTCGCGACTAAATACAGGGCAATCGTTTTTCAACGGCACGATTTACCAAACCCTACGATGGGGATTTAAAGCCAAAAACACAATGAAAATGAGCTGTAAAAAATTGGGTTTTCGGCGCGCAGAATGATTTTTGTGCTATTCCCCTCTTGGGTCTGCGATTGCAGATGAGTAAGAAGTCTCATGAACCGTAGAGCCCATTATTACTATTGTCTCCTTCTTGTTCTTCTGTGTAATTGTTTATATGGTGTTTGTGTTTCAAATGCAAAAACTATGCAGAGGCACTCCTCCCCCCAAACCCTCTCCTCCTCTTTCTCATTCAAAAGTTTGAATGCAGAAAGGGGGAACGGATCTCAACCCTTGATTTCTCCCGCCGCAACATCCGACGGCCCAGGTGGCCCCCACGGACTAACGGTCATACATTTTATGGACGTTACTTGTAATATTTCAAACACGGTCTTTTCGGGAAAAAAAAAACATTATTATAAAAAATAATGAATAACTAAATATTATTCTTTTTTCATTTCAAATTCGAGGAGAGTCCTAGTCCTTGTTAATGACTTCCCAAACTTTTAGGTTGGTCACATGGTGAGATATGATTGTTTAAACAACTTCAACGTTCACATCAAGAAGTGCACATTCCATGTTTTGTTAGTAAAAACCAAGACAAGTTATATAAGTTATATTAGGTACACAAGTAAAAATCAAGGATTTTATATATATATATATATATATATATATATAATTTGTTATTATTATTAATAAAGATTGAGTGGTTCTAATGGTTAAGAATACGTGTTTCGTTTTAGGTTATAAGTTCAAATTTAGAGGGAGGTAGGGTATGTATATCTGGGTAGACTTTAAGAGTCAAATCAGGAGGAGGGGGTCTCATACACCAATTTGATGTGAGGCTTGGCCAAGACCTTAAAAATAGATTATTATTGTTGTTGTTGTTATTATTATAAAGGTAGTTTGTCTTATTACTTTATGTCAAACTATATTAAAAAATATGAATTAATATTTTTTATATTTCCAACAATGGTGAGAACAATAATGATTATGATGATGATTAAATTGAATTGGTCTACCAGATCTTAAGAAAGTAAGGAATTACTTGGAATTCTTTAGAATTTTATTTTTTTACTTGAAAAGCATTAAGAGAAGCATTCCAAGATCACCATAGTTTTACTGATTTAAAAAGAATTTCACCATATTAATCAATAATTTGATATATCAATCAATAAAAAGTATAACATCAATTGATAATTTTATATATTGAACAACATGTAGATTATTTGGAATGATATAATATGTTGAATATCACTTATACAAACGCATGTCTTTATGTTGATGTGAGTGTGTTATGGGATATCAATCGATGTCCTAGGAACACCTGATAAGTATAGGGCTCGAGACATGCTTATTTGGGTTATGCATTCAACTGCTTATGAGGGGGCTTACATTTGAATCCTTTCAAGCAAATATAAAATCTCAAAGATGGTAGGAGATTAGTGAAATATCCATGAAGAGTTTTCATCTTAGAAATATAGAATTAACCACTTTCTAAACTCACATGAAAACAAATCATTTCTTTAAATGTTGGATTTTGTGAAGGAAGTTAGAGAAGGGCTCAATTGAATTGTTGTCAAGCATTAATAATTGTAAGAGCAGTGGAAGGTATTTCACAACAAGTACAATATATGGCATAGAAATTGAAGGTGTTTAAGCAACTTTCTTGGATGGGGATGAGAGTCGTGAAGCAAGATTGGACAAGTGTTTGACAATGCTTAAGGGTGATGGATATTGTCTCAATTGTCACACATGGCTCAACAATATTGGTTCTCTACAATATCTACATCTTAATAATTGTTGGTCATGTTGGAAATAATGAGTGGCACCATGGTGTTGGAGTAGCCTGCTTGACTCAACCAATTAGAAAGGAAGGAGGCACCAATTTTGCTTTCTTTTTCTTTACTGAAAATGAAGGAGGGTGTCTTTCCATTTTTAAATTTGTAATTCAAATGTTTTTTTGCACTTTATGTTTTTTTCCAAGCCACACCAAATTGGTGTATGAGACCCCCTTGTTTGTAGGACAAGGGACCCCCCTCCGCCCAAGTATTTGACTGATAAAGTCTACGGAGGTATACATACCCCACCCCCCTCTGGATTTGAACTTGTGACCTCTTGAGAGGAAACACATGTTCTTAACCATTAGACCCACTCAGGTTGTATATAGTGATTGTCTTGTTTATCACTTTCTTATTTATTTTAAATATAGTGATTGTCTTGTTTATCATTTTATTGAGAGTGTTAAATATCAAACAAACTTTATTATCTTATAATTTGTATGTCAAACAACTTCTCAATATCAATCAATATCCATTCTTTTGTAATTTTATCAATAAGGTATCATTGAGTGAAACTATATATCTATTTATTTTTTCAATGTCAATAAATTATCTTTGCTTATCAAAAAGCTAAAGCATAATCACATAATTTTTTATTTATTTATTTATTTATTTATTTATTTATTTATTATTATTTTTTTTATTTTTATTTTTTTTTTCGAGTGATATCCATTGTTGCATATTTTTTTATCGTTAACACATAATGTTGAATGAAATGAGGGAAACTATAGTGTCAATCAAAATGTGGGCAAATATAACTTTAATCAAAATGTGGTCTACCATTATTTCAATTTAAATGCAAAACAAAATAATTTAAATTAGAATTCAGGAAACAAAATGATAATTTCAATTGGCAACCAAGGAATTATTAGGGGGATGGAATGCTAGGTAGCTAGAGAGGTAGTGGGGGGGTCGGAGGGCCCATAGTGATAATAGTGGAGGCCATTCAATGTAAGGTGGACTAGGTCCACTGTAGTATTAAATAAGGCCCACTATGGTAGTTAGATAAAATAAATGTAAGAGGACTTATTAGAAGGTTATGCTTCTAAAATATTCCTCCTCTAGAATGTTCTTAGGTGGTTAGTAGCACTATATAAAGGGGTTCAAGTAATGTAATGGGATATGAAGAAAAGTATTGTATTTTGAGTGGTAGCTCAATAGGAGGATACCCCCTCAAAGATGCAAGTGAATAGGAGAGGATCCCTTCCATAATAGGATCCATTGTATGGTCTTTTCCTACCTCAAGGGTTTGATAATAATAAAGTGTGGGTTTTCTATATTGCTCGGTGGATCTATTGTGGTATTTTTGTATTCAGTCTTTGGTACTTAATAGATTGATTATGCAGTTTCAATTACAAAAAATTTCATTTTTCATAACCTAAAGATATTATGTTTTCCCTTGGTGGTTTAGATCTGAATTTTCTCCATAGATATCTAAAATATCTCTAATCCAAAATGGATCATATATAATTTGTCATATATTTTGGTACTTTATAAGTGGAAAATTTGGAGCTAATGGTTTGTAGGGCTTGTTTCAGATGAAGGTCCTATTTTGGTGATTTGGGGTCTTAAAACTTTCGGAGCCCATTTGGGGTATTAAATGACCGTTTAGGGGGTCAAAACTTTGTGGGCATAGTCCTTAAGTTCGTAACACTATGTTGAAATATTGTAACTGCAAAGAGTATTCTTATTATTATTGATATATTATTCATAGGATCAATCCCCATTGTGGATTGATCATGTCGGTTATTGTAATAGGAACAAATCCCCTTTTGCGGATTGGTCAACAGACAATTATAATAGGCAGAATAAGAAGTCGGCCCCAGCAGTTAATAAGAAGACCCAGAAATATAATAAAGGTGGGTTTACCCACCCAGTTGGAGAGGTCGGCCCTGCCAGTGAAGAGACACTTCACACGTGCCAGACTTGTATAAATAAAGGAGGCTAGCACCTCACTTGGACATAACTCACTTGCTCAGTTTGAGAGACAAGTTCTGATCTGTTACCGACAAAGGAGAGAGAGAGTGGTGCATATCTTGGAGAGGACTTTATGTTTTAGCATAGAGATCTCTTAGCATTGTATTAGCTATCTATATTAAGGAAGTTTTGTTGGGTTTTCTTCCCCTAGAGGGTTTCCCAGGATAAATGTTGTGTCTCTTGTGATTGTGTGTTTCTCAGTGATCTTGGATTATGCTATTGTTATCTAATGAAATGCAAACATCTATAATAATGGCTTAAACATTAACACACTATTCTATGCATCAAGAGATTTCCAATGATGTAAATATCACCTTAGTCGAAGTTTGTGTGCGGAAGTTATGCCTCTTGCAAGTTAACATATGTTGTTGACCACTACGGTGCCAAGTAGATGCCATGTCAACTCCCATTACTCACACATGTGGATCTAGTCACTTTTCGACTTTCAAGGAGATTATAGAGGGTCCAAATCCCTAACCATAGTTGGGAACTAAGGCATGCAAAAACTCTAACCCTAACCTTTATGACTCTTAGGACATGTTAAATATTGGGCCTCTAGTAAAGGAAGGGATTCCATTCTTATTGTCTCGATTCACTGTTCCATAGTTGAGCAAGGAAAAGGAGTGGGATATAGTGCATGAAACAAAAGAAATAGAACACCCTCTAGCAGAGATACAAGGAACAATGTCTATGAAAAATCCATTGTGTGTTCATTTTTCTTTATATTTGCATTTCATATCTAAGAAGAAAAGAGCAAGGGATAATCCTCACCTTCTAGTCGGTATTGGAGACAAAGAGCATATGAGATGGAGAAAGAGCTTGCCAAGTGCCAGGACTCCTTCACCGTCATGAGGGCGGAATTAGACAAGAGCAAATTACAGTTCTTACAGCTGGGGGAGAAATGCATTAAGTTGGATAATTGGCAAGAGGAGAGGTTCACCGAGGTCATTACTCACTTATACCAAGACTTAGCAGCAAAGGAAGAGGCCTTAAAGAAGCTAGAAGAAATTGTATAAGAGACCAAGAAAGCCCCTTCCATTGCCACTATCAAAGCCACTACCATGAAGGAGGCAAGTATGATAAACTCACATTCTAAGACCCTTTTCTCAAGAAACCTTTGGTGACTTCGAGAAGCACACTAGAGGAATTGGTTCCAAGCTCATGAGGAAAATGGGCTATGATGGCCAAAGGCTATGCAAGGAAGGCCAAGGGATTTTGATTCCCATTGTAGCTCAGCAAAGGCCCAAGCATGAAAGCCTAGGATTCAATGGACAGGAAGCTAGCACAAGTGCAACTCAAACAACTTTCATCGAGGCAAGAGGAAACGAAAAAGAAGCCATGTTCAACAAGCCACTCAAATTTGCTTGTAGAAGCTTGGAAGACTAGGGAAACAAAGAGATGATTTAACCATCCATATTCACTCCAACTCTCAAGGGACCAAGAAACCAAGCTAGCAAGCATCATCACAAACTGAAGAGGTATGTCATAGTTTGTTTATGTTACAAGAAAATGGGTCATAAGGCTAGTGATTGTTGGCACTCTAGAAGGCCAAGCAACCCATGCAAGAACTATTTCCAGTACTGCAGATTGACCAGACAGGGAGGCCAAATGTTGGAGGGTTCACCCAAAACTCCATCCCAAGAACCAAACAACTGAGAAGAAAGCTTGGAGAGTCAAGGTCAAGGGGAAAGAGGAAATGTTGGAACTTGCAACCTAAGGAGCAATGATTTTCCAATGACCTATTGTAGTAGTGAATGTCATCCACAACCATGAGAAGGACATCAAGTTTATGCCAAAGGTAGTACCTACTCAGCTTTTATCTTCCATCCTACATCAGAGGCATCTTTTCTTTGAGATTTGTCTGAGTCTCCTTGATGATAGGAGAAGAAGAAAATTGAAGGGGTTGAAGCTTTTGGGGACCAAAATCCTGCAAATGGGGAGATGTGATACGAATTAGATTCTTGCCTAAATTTTGTTATAAAATTATAATAAACTTGTAATTATTTTTTTCATTTCATTTTGTATTTTTTGGAAAATTTGGAAGTGGAAACGAACCATGTGATGGTTGGCCTTCCAAAGACAACACATTAAAAGAATGAAGGTTGTAGTTAAGAAAACAATGCGAGGAGAAAGAGGGAAGGACATTAGCAGAAGTTAGAGCTTGAAGAGGGTAGACTACTCGAGGTTGAGTGGACGAAGGAGTTAATGTGCCTATGCACTCTAAGCGAAGGTGTCTCTGAGCCATGGCCTACTACAATTTTGGTCTTACAATGAGTAACAATACACGAAGTCTATGTATAGCTCACCCATTTTTAATTTTCTCCTGAGCATAATAAAAATTCTCGTCAAATGTGAAATCTATGTGTAAATGTTTTGATTTCATGGCTCTTGCAAGTTTATTAATTTCTTATATGCCCTTTGTGATGGATATTTGGTTGCGTTGCTAAGTCATACAACCAAAATACCCAAATTGTTTCTCTGGTTTTTATAATTTCATAACGATGAGATGAGAATGATATTCCTCACCGTAGTTAGCATCGAAATTTGAGTTGTTAGCTAGGCGCACACCATGGAAATCATATCCCATAGTCCGTTCATTGGTCACAAACTGTTCATTGGTCTTGTCACTAACTGTGCAAGCCAATAGTTACCTATAGAAGGCATGAAGTTGATCTACATTAAAATGAGGTGAATCGATATGGGAAAAATTGCCTTAATCCTCAACATCTTGGCCATTGTCTATATACATAAGCCAATTTCTTCATCTGGATTTCGTTTTGACTCATCGTTTGCAGTCTAAACTTCATTTATTGTATTTGTTGAATCTATGTATGTGTTGAGCAATATCATGATACAGTCAAACGACCTCAATGTTTGTTAGGATCTGTCCCTAACCCCTCGTAGCTAGTTGCCATTGTAATAAGTGGTCAAACCTCATTATTATTGGGACCACAAGTAGTTAGGAGGTTGGTTAGTGGAATGTTATAAGTTAGTTATGGATAACACGTGGTACTGGCCCTTGGTATTGGCCCATGGTATTGACCTGTTGTATTTTTGGTTGTGAACTATATTTAAAGAATGCATCTCTCTTTTGTAAGTTGTTGAGGATTATTGTAAGAGAGCTCTGCTCATTTGGAGGTTGCCCCCTCGAAGAGGCAAGTGAACTAAGTTTTATGTGATATTAATATTCTATTTCTTCTCTATATTTGATGTTCTTGTTATTTGTGCAGTATATTTGCTTGTTATGTTAATTGTTCCAGGTATATCACAAGTGGTATCAGAGCTCTTTCCTAGGCATGGAGTGTGGGTGAATTTTTTTTTTCCAGGGTAGTGATGTATTCTAGCATCGATAAAACACATAGATCTGTCATTCAATGCACAAATCTGCGGTTGGGAAAGTATACACACAGGAAATACAAGTGGTATTGAAGTGCACATCTGTTGGCCACCCTTGTAACCCCTGTCGGTACCCCTTCGAGTGGTAGCACATTAGACAACACATGTGCATGAACTTGTTGTTAAGCCCTAAATCGGGACACATTACCCCTTAATTGGGGCTTATTACATTAGTATTTTTATTTTATTTATGTCGGCTTGGGTCTATTAGTTGTAATTGTACCTCCTAGTCTCCTATAAATACCAAGCAGACCTTTTCATTTGGAATCATCTTGTATTTGTGAATTCATGTAATGTACAAGGAGGTTGCCCCCTCGAAGAGGCTTATTATTTGAATTTATCTCTTTTTCAAAGCGTGGAGTACTTATTCAAAGGTTTTTTTTATGTTATTTTGATATTTGGTTCTTAACATTTGGTATCAGAGCTAGACAATCCTCGGGACTGGCTTCTTCAAAACAAGTCTTCTTGGAATCTTCGCTAAAAAAATTTTTTTGGAAAGGTTTCGGTATCTAGAATTTATACGGTGTAGAGGAGACATATAGAGATAACTTGGGTCCAAATTTCAAACCTTGGTTCGTTACATTTTTTGAGATACATTATGTTCAAGTTAGGGTTTTTTATTAGTCCCGAAACTAGTCTGAAACAGGTCTTCTTGGAATTTTCGCTCCCAATTTTTTTCGGCTTGGTTTTAGTCTCTAAAACTTTTACAGTACGAAGTCGGAATAGTGAAGTATATTATGTAAAAATTTCATCCCTTGATTCATTTTACTCTTGACGTTATTTTCTGAGGAAATTAGGGTTTTTGGTTGGTCCAGATTTCAATCTAAAAAAATTGTTCTTGGGAAAATTGTTATATCTGAAGTTACAAACCTCCAAATTGAGTGACACTTATTCCATTGGTTAGGGTACAGATAGAAGTTTCACTGGTGCGAATTTCAATTTCTTAAGTGAAGACAATGACACGCAGAAGGTAGTACAAGTTCGCTCTCCTGAAAGGGAAAAAATCAGCACATCTTGGGAAAGTTATCATAAAATTCTCTTGGAGAATCCAATCCTGGTCTAATCTGTGGGGTTGGAAAGAAGACACATAAAGCTACCTCAGGATGAAATTTTAGACTCAAAAGGGCCAAAATTGTAGAGCTACAGTAGAAGAAAGGTCGGCTAGCAGAACTATCTCCAAATCAGGGTTTTAAAAGGTGTGTGTTTCTTTTTTTGTTTGGAAATTTGCATATCTTTTGACTAGAAGATCCAATTGGGGTGATTCAAAAGGTGGAATAAAGTGGGATAAAAGGAGTATCACATAAATTTGGGAGAATATTAGGTATTTTTAGGTACATACGTATTTCAACATCTCTAAACGTAGGAGTTGTCGTTGCTTGTCAGCGCTACAACCCGGGGACAGTGTGGTTCTTCCACATAGCTAGAGTATATCGGAAGGCCCCTTTCGAACAGATTTGCATTAGGAAACACTAATATGGATTTGAGATCCCAAGTACATGGCGTATATCGGGAGACCCCTTAGAATCCTGAGACCAACCTAGGAAACCATTTGGCCATCTTGTCGCCATAGTACACCGAGAACAACATTCATGGAGATCACTCTCTAGTACCTGGGTAGTTAGATAGTATGGCTAAGGGCTTGGTCAAGCCTCCTTAGTTAGTGCCCTAAGATATTGGTCTGAGTACTATTGTTGGACCCTGTATGTATATCATATATTTATAGCACCTGACACTCCCTTGTCTGTGAGAACCTCTGCCTAAGCCAATTATCAATTCCTACCTTGTAGTGATAATTGGTCAAGATGCCACCAAAAAAGGGAAATTATACACCAAATAAGCCCTCATACAGTCATGCTTGGACTCTTGATGAAGGTGAAGAAAAGTGCAGGGACATAGATGATTTACAAAAGAAGTTAGTAACAAAAGATGAACTACAAAAGATGATGGATTCAACTAAAGCTAAGATGGAAGTGATGATGTATACTAAGATGGATGGCTTTAAAGGGGAGATCATGGAAGGGTTGAAAACATTGCTAATAGAGAGGCCACCTAAAATTGACAATGTATCCCATGAAATTCATGATGAGGACACGAGGAAGATGAATCAAGACTGGAGAAACTCTAGCTTTGGGTTGAAGACCAACCATTTTTCTAAGATCGATATGAGGAAGTTTGATGGTAAGGATCCAATCACATGGATACTCTAGATGGAGCAGTTATTTGATCTAAATGATGTGCCACACACACAAAAGGTATGAATTGTGTCCTTATATTTAGAACCTAATCAATTTGTGTGGTAACGATGGCTTTGTTCTCACAAATCACTTGTCACTTGGACAATTTTCACAGAAGAAATGATAGCACACTATGAGGATACAAGGAGCAATACCTTCTTCGGCCAATTGATAAATCTCAAGCAAAAGGGTTCAGTTTCAAAGTGCATTGATAACTTCCAAAGATTGAATATTAAGGTAACACATATTCCAGATGAGCCCCTGATTGATGTCTTCATAGGAACTTTAAAGGATAACATTCAACATGATGATCGCCTTTGGGAACCCAAACCATTGGAGAATGCGTTCATGGTGGCAAGAAATGTTGAAAGTAAAAAAATTTCTATGGTTACTAGAAGGAACACCCCTAATGTCTATCGAGAGAATATTGTTCTTTCTTCTAAACCACCTCAACCTACAAGGTTGACAC
>JASDQU010503616.1:70449-85069 GCA_032191745.1 Picea mariana
ATTATTTTCTTGTTTGGGTACTCAATTGGCTCATAGCTCATCTTATCATCCTCAATCTGATGGACAAACTAAGATAGTGAACAAATGTCTGGAAGGATACCTCTTTTGCTTTGTCTCTGATAAAGAAACACAATGGTTCAAGTGGTTACACTTGGAATAATGGTGGTATAACACTTCCTTTCATACTGCAACAAAACTTACACCATTTATGGCACTTTATGGATATCAGCCACCGTCCATCACTTCTTCTCTAAAAGAAAAATCTAAGGTTCAAGCAATGGAAGATCACATCGAGCATCAACAACAAGTTCTCCAACTCCTAAAGGACAACCTGACCATGGCACATAATCACATGAAACGACAAGCAGATCAGCATCACAGTGAAAGAAGTTTTGAAGTAGGGGATTGGGTATTTTTAAGACTACAACCATACAAACAGATTTCCCTCAAGCAAGCAAGAAGGATAATAAATTATCAGCGAAGTACTTTGTCCCTTATAAGGTGTTGCAAAAGATTGGTACTATGGCATACAAATTGGAGTTTCCTGCATCTTCACGAGTACACCCAGTTTTCCATGTTTCATGCTTAAATAAGGTTATAGGTGACAAGATTCCAGTTCAAACTATATTGCTAGAACTTGACAAGGAAGGAAAAATCATATTGGAGCCTGAAGTTATCACCGACACAAGAATTCGCCAGTTGAGGAATAGATCAATTTCAGACCATCTCATTAAGTAGAAGAAACTACCTATTGAAGATTCCACGTGGGAAGATGAGTCTTTTATATAGAAGCATCTAGAACTACTCAAGCATTGAGGACAACACTTGTCTGAAGTGGAGGGGCATGTTAAGCCCTAAATCGTGGCACATTACCCCTTAATTGGGGCATATTACATTAGTATTGTTATTTTATTTATGTTGGATTGGGTCCATTAGTTGTAATTGTACCTCCTAGTCTCCTATAAATACCAAGAAGACCTTTTCATTTGGAATCATATTGTATTTGTGAATTCATGTAATGTACAAGGAGGTTTCTCCCTCAAAGAGGCTTATTATCTGAATGTCTCTCTTTGTCAAGGCGTGGAGTACTTATTCTGAGGTTTTTTATGCTATTTTGATATTTGGTTCTTAACACTTGCCCTAGGCATCTTGGAACCCACCTAGCTCAATCGATCGACTACTTCACTGTTATAGTGTCATCGAGAACAACACTCAGGAAGATACTCTCTAGTACTTGGGTAATTTGGTAGTACAACTAAGAGTACGGTCGAGCCTCCTTAGTTGGTTCCTTGAGATATTGGGCCAAGTACTATTGTCGACCCCGCACGTATATCAGAGAGCTATAGCACAGGGTAAACCCTTGTCTGTAGGTACCCTGAAATAAATTATAACCCTTGGGAAAGACACATAATAGAAGAAGACTAGCACAGATCAAATTCGTTGTCGTGCAACTCAACCTCCTGCATTCTAGTTGCGCAATTCCTACATCTTTCTACCTGTTAAGAATTTGGACATTCTAACACTGCAGAATTATTCAGATCGGAGTGCTTGAAAACATCCTTATTTGAGACCTATCCCATTGGCTTCCTCTTTTCACTCTAATTGCAGTGATACCTATCATTTTTAAGCCTTTTTTGGACCTAATCCCCTTACCCTTGTTTGCGACCTATCCCTTTGGCTTCCTCTTTTCGCCCTCATCACCGTAATACCTATGATTTTTAAGCCTTTTTGTGGACCTGGTCTCCTTCCCAACACCCTTATTTGGCACCTAGACCATTAGACTTCTTATCTCATGTTGATCACTATGGTAGCACTCTTCCTAAGCCTCCACAATGGGCCCTACCATTCACTCTCGCACTAGGGATGAATGGGACACTAAGGTCAACCAACTATATGATGATGTCTCTGTGATCAAACATAACATGGGGGATGTTGACCAACTCAAGCAACACTTTCAAGACATGCATGACATAAATAACCACCTACAAGTCATTTCCAAACACCTTGGCTTGCTTGAAAAGGGTAAGCACCAAGAGTCCCACTCTGAAGCCCCTCATTCCACTCATTATGAGAATACTCATAATTCCCACTCCCTTTGGGGTTCTCCAAACTCCTTGAATAAGTTTCCAAAAGTGGAGATGCATGAATTTGATGGATCTCACACAATTTGGTGGGTCTCCCAAATGGAACACTACTTCTCCCTCCATGATATTCGAGATGATGAGACCAAACTCCATATAGGCATTCTGTACTTAGACCAAGAAGGTTGGCGATGGTGGAAATGGCATAAGAAATGCTATCTAGGACATCCCAAGTGGAACATGTTCCCCAAAGTTGTTTATGCACGTTTTGATAGGGAATCTCATTATTTGGGGTGCCTCACTAAGATGAAACAAGCAGGGTCGGTCGTCGATTTCATAACAACAATTGAACAGTTGGCTATCAAAATTGAGGGCTTATCTGATGAATTTTATCTTGAATGCTTCATCAGTGGCTTAAAGGAGGCAATTTGTGCTCATGTTTGCATGCACCATCCTATTACTTGGTTACATGCGTGAAAATTAGCCTTGCAAGCTGAGACCATTCTTCAGGCACAACCCCTTCATTCTTCAGTCCCCAACTGTCCTCGTCCAGGGACTACCATTGTTCCCACTCAAACCTTGAAGGTTCAAAAGGTGTCTCCAGCAGAAATGACAGAACACAGGAAACAAGGCCTTTGTTATTATTACGATGAAAAATATGCGCTAGGACATAAATGTCGTGAAGCAAATTTCTTCCAAATTGATGGGTCAAAAGACCGAATGCCAGATGAGACCCCCAAGCTAGAGGACACTTAACCCACTCTTCCCCTCTCACAAGTCATTGATCCTCCTATGGAACCAGAAGAACATGTCATCTCTTTCCATGCCCTTGATGGTATTCATGCCCCACAAACATTAAAGATCAATGGCTACATCAAACAACGACTGGTAGTAGTGTTGATTTATAGCGGCAACACCCATAATTTTATTCATCACAGGGTTGCTGAGGATGTCAATTGTTTTATTCGAGTAGTTTTGAATTTTCAAATTCTCATAGCTAATGGTGGTACAATGAAATGTGGGGGTCGTTGTGAGAATGTCAAACTCCAAATGGGTGATTATAGCCTGAAAACTCACTTGTTTTCCATTTCCATGGGTGGTTGTGATATTGTCTTGGGTCTTGAATGGCTGCGCACTTTGGGACCGATTACCATGGATTATCGGGAGTTATATATGAGCTTCACTTAATAGGCTCACACCTATACCCTTCGCGACTTGCATGTTGGGTCCCCATAAATTATCATCTCTCACAGAATGGGGAAACTCTTGAAGAAATGTCATCGTGGGGTGATTGCCCAATTTATTTCCATCTAGGTATGAGAGCCATCATCCCCCACAATCCATCCTGACCTGCAACTCATCCTGGACAAGCACCACTGAGTTTTTGAGACACGGGCAGAATTACCCCCATCCCGAGGCGAGCATGATCACAACATCCCTCTCCTTCTGGGCAGTCAACCCCCCAATGCATGCCCATACAGGTACCCCTTTGCTAAAAAAAATGAAATAGAAAAATTAGTGTAGGAATTGTTGGAAGCCGGGGTAATTCGCCCAAGTACCAGCCCATACTCCTCCCCTATTGCAATGGTCCTAAAGAAAGAAGGTTCTTGGCGCATGTGTCTAGATTTTCATGCCCTTAATAAATTGACCATGAAGGATAAGTTTCCCATTCCTATCATTGATGATCTGTTGGATGAGCTCCAGGTTGCCTGTTTCTTCACCCAATTGGATCTTTGCTCTAGTTATCACCAGATTCAAATAAAGGAAGCAAATATTCCAAAGAATGCTTTCAAACTCATGAAGGCCATTATGAGTTATTGGTAATTCATTTTGGGCTATGCAATGCTCCATCTGCTTTCCAAAGTCTCATGAATAAACTTTTGAAGCCCTACCTTCATAAGTTTTTTCTACTTTTCTTTGATGACATTCTTATTTACATTCGCACTTGGGATTCCCATCTTCAACATGTGGACAAACTCCTCCAATTGTTACAAGACCATCAGTTGTTCATCAAAAAGACCAAATGTTCTTTTGGGGCAAGTGAGGTCGAATACTTGGGACACATTATCGGTTGTGACAGAGTACACATGGACCCCAACAAGATTCAATCCATGCAGGATTTGCCACATCCTACGACCTTGAAAATCCTTCGAGGTTTACTTGGCCTCACATGATATTACAGGAAATTTTTCCACCATTATGGAAAAATTTCCCGGCCATTGATGGAACTTCTGAAGAAGAATGCATTTCAGTGGACCCCTATAGCAGAGCAAGCCTTCCTAGATTTGAAGCAGGCCATGTGTACTACCCCAATCTTAGTAGTCCCTGACTTCAACAAAAAAAATTTGGTCGAATTGGATGCTCCAGGAATTGCAATTGGTGTAGTTCTCACCCAAGATAGTCGACCTCTTGCCTTCAATAACTAGGCTTTTAGTAGTCGCAATTTGGGAAAATATACATTTTAAAAGGAAATGATGGCCATTCTCCATGTTGTGCACACTTGGTGACCATATCTATTTGGGCGTCGTTTTCATATCAAAACTGATCACCATAGTCTCAAGTATTTCCTCAAGCAGAGGTTGTCATCCCCAAAAAACAATAAGTGGTTGACCAAAATGTTGGGCTATGATTATGAGATCATCTATAAGAAAGGAAAAGACAATGTTGTGGCAGATGTGTTGTCCATACGATATGAAGATGAAGGTTCCCTCTTTGCTCTATCATTACCAATCCCTCATTGGATTGATGAAGTATGGCATGAATGGCTAGCCCATCCCACTATCTCATAGATAATTCAACCACTTCAAACTGACACTAGTCCTCCCACCGACTATACTTGGAAAGCCAATGTACTCAAATATAAGGATTCTCTGGTTATGTCTCTAGATTCAGCACTCAAGCCAAGGATCTTAAATGATTTGCATTATTTTTCTCTTGTAGGTCACTCAGGCTTCCAAAATTCCTATGCTCGTGCATAATGAAATTTTTAATAAAAAAAAAATTAAAATTATAATAAAATTTAAAATTCATTATAATAAAATTCCATAATGGTGGACAAATTTAAAAAAAAATTTAATAAATATATATATATATATATATATATATGAAGAAGGATATCCTCACTTTTGTTATCGAATGTGATGTTTGTCAACGCCATAAAGGTGAAATTGTTAAGACCCCTAAATCTCTCCAGCCATTACCCATTCCAACTTCTATTTGGACTGACATCTCCATGGAATTTATAGTGGGCCTTCCCAAAGTAGGTAATAAGTCAGTCATAATGGTAGTGGTGGACCACCTCTCCAAGTATGCACATTTTTGTGCCTTACCACACCCTTTTACGCCAGCTCTAGTTGCACATGTTTTCATTGATCATATTTTCAAGTTGCATGGAATGCCAACATCCATTTTATCTGACCGTGACTCGACCTTCACCAACACCTTTTGGTAGGAATTGTTCAAATTACAGGGCATACAATTGAACATGAGCACAACATACAACCCATAGGCAAATGGTCAAATAAAAGTGGTCAATAAGTGTTTGGAAACTTACTTGCGTTTTTTTTGTTTCAGACAAACAACATCAATGGATGCAATGGTTACCACTGGCAGAATGGTGGTACAACACTTTCTTATCATAAAACCACCAAAATCACACCATATGAAACGGTGTATGGCCAACAACCCCCTACAGTAACTTCCTATATTCTAGGCACATCAAAGGTCCATAATATTGACAAGTTGTCGCAAGGTAGGGCAGTTACCCTCGTGGCTCTAAAGGAAAACCTCTCCATGGCCCAAAATCATATGAAGAAACAAGTTGACTAGAAATGCTCTGGAAGGGTTTTCCAAGAGGGTGATCAAGTGTTTCTATGACTCCAACCTTACAAGCAAACATCACTCAAATCTCAAGGCCATCACAAGTTGGAACCCAAATTTTATGGCCCCTATCAGATTCTCAAATGCATTGGTCCAGTTTCCTACAAATTTGCACTTACAACTGCCTCCAAAATGCATCTAGTGTTCCATGTTTCCTATTTGAAGAAAATGGTGGGTCAGAATTGTCGAGTTCAAACCATCTTACCAGAACTAGATGAATAAGGCTCCATTTGGCTTCAACCTGAATCTATCCTCAACATGTGAGAGTGTCACCTGTAGGGCCAAACTATCAAATAAGTGTTGATCAAATAGAAGGACACATCTCCAGAGGATGCAACGTGGGAACTAGCTGCCATCCTGCAATATTTTTTGCATCTTCAACTTTGAGAACAAGGTTGATTTTGAAGGGGGAGGACATGTTAGGATCCATCCATAACCCCTCGTAGTTAGTCATTAGTTAGTTTTCATTGTAATAAGTGGTCAACCCTCATTATTCTCCAGAGCACAAGTAGTTAGGAGGTTGGTTAGTGGAATGTTATAAGTCAGTGATTGATAACACATCGTATTGGCCTGTGGTATTTTTGGTTGTGAATTATATTTAAAGAATGCATCTTTCCATTATAAGTTGTTGAGGGTTATTGTAAGAGATCTCTGCTCATTTGGAGGTTGCCCCCTCGAAGAGGCAAGTGAACTAAGTTTTTTGTGATATCAATATTCTATTTCTACTCTATATTTGATGTTCCTGTTATTTGCACAATATGTTTGTTTGTTCTATTAACTGTTCCAGGTATATCACAATGTTGTATTGGTATGCAACTCGTTCTTTGTATAAACATGCAATTGGGAATTTGACTTGTAACGTACCCAACCTCCAGTTGAGCAACATTACTTGCAGAATACACATTAAAGTTAAGATTTTCTGCTTAATTAAATTCATGTAGCTTACTAGCCACATATCACACACAAATTTGACCATTTGAATGATACCATGGTTCTAAATGCATCTAACAACATATATTAATACATGAATGCAACTACTCATTAAAACAACAAACAACAACACTCATATAAATGATTTACACAATGGAATAACGTAAGAACATAACATAAACACTTATCTGTTAATAATTAACCAACTGGTTGCATACGAAAGATGAACTTTCTAGCCATAGGCATTGTTATTCATCTTCTCTCAAGAATAGGCCACCCTTGAGCTGAGGCTATAAGTCCACAAGGATATTCGGTCCACTGGTTGTCCACTCTCCACACACAACAACCCCAAACCCAGGTTCTACTCCCACAACAGTTCCAATCCTCCAGCTCTCTCTTTTCTCCACAACCTGCATTACCCGAGGAATGTACCCCCTTCACTTCTCACTGTCCCTCAGGTTGTACCATTCATTTATCAAGGCTCCTAGTGCACTCAGTTCACGAGGAACTCTCATCCGAGGACTTTCAAGAACTCTCACCTGCCCAAGGAGTTCGCTCAACAGCCTTTACCGGGCTCTTGAGTCACTTCATCAACGAGAAAACGTACTACAAGATTACAACCCATTTTACAGGTAGACGGGCCTCATTTCTGACATAACACATAGTGGAACAATGGACGCCTTCAAGCTCAACATGAATGGTGCTCTTCCTAGCACTACACTCTTCTCTTGCTACCAAAATCTTCTTGTAAAATTGTTTCCCTTCTCTACTCGAATTTCCTCTTCTTCCTTTCTTGCTTGACTCACACTCTTCTCAAGGATGATTTTACTTCAACCCATGCTCTCTAATAACTATGGGATGTGACCACTCACACCCACCTATTGATATTATGGTAGCTACGGGAAGTATTTATCTTCACGTGTAAACCTGACGAGAATAGAATATTCCAGGAAGCAAGAAGAAACCCTAATTAATTGGTTAATAACCCTAGAAGACAAGTCGGCTCAAGAGAATGACTTGCATTAGGTTATTAGCCTCCAATAGAAGAAGTCGGCTAAAGGAAATGTTATATACTAAAGAACTAGTACCCAGAATGAGAAGTCGGCCTAGGCAGTTTGCGAGAATTAGTATAAATACAGGAGGCCAGTCTTCATTTTGGCTAGTATTCTCAAAACTACAGAAGAAACACTTGTGTGCACTGCAGTTGTCCAGTTTGTGCGCAAGTTTGGAGGAGAGTTGTTGTTGCAGCTGTTGCAACTAGCAAATTTCGATTTTGGCTTGGACTCTCTCTTGGTTATGGTTTGGACTCTTTGATCAGCTCTTGTTACTCTTGCTTGGTGCGCTATCCTTGGAGAAAGGTGCACCACCTTTGTTTGGCTATCCAGCCTAGGGTTTTCTTCCAGAATGATTCTCTGTCAAGGTTAAGGTGCTCGGGGGTGGCTTCGGCCTATGGTTGGGTGACAATATTGCTATATTGTCTATGGTTAAACAAGCACATCCATTATATTCTAACAGGTATGGGCCCACCCTATCTTCGGATAGTCTAACCGCTGGAAGATAGATTGGGAGGATTTGCTCAGTTGCAGTTGCAGTTGCATCCAGTTTCTGCTGCAGCAACGAAACCCTAACCCTCTCATTGAGGCACCTTAAGTGAAGGGATTGACCTAATTTTTGGATAGACTAGTGTTCCATAGCCTAGCGCATCTCCTGGTACTCTCAGCAAGATAAGACATCAAGTTTGAGTTTTTGGTCAAATCTAGGGTTGACCAAGTCAAAGCAAACATGACTTACTCTATGAAGTCAGAAAACAAGTTAGAAGGGGCTTCTAACTTCAGATCATGGAAGACAAGGATTGATCTCATCCTTTCCAAGAACAAAGTGTTGGATATCATGAAAGGAAAGATCATGGAACCTGAGTTTGAAGAAGGAAAAGGAAGGAACCGCAGAACGTTTGAGTTATGGGGAAGTTCAAAGACAATGACATCAATGCCATGCGTATCATAGTGGATTCTATAAAAGATCACTTGATACCCTACATCTCCCATCTTGACTCATCTAAGAAGATGTACGATGCTCTAACAAACCTCTTCTCAGTCAGAAACATTGGACAAGTAATGAATCTAAAGAATGAGCTCTGTGACATAAGGATGAATGATGATGATAACATAACATCATACTTTGTGAGAATATCTCAGTTAAGAGATCAACTACAAGCTATTGAAGAAATCATTTCAAAGAAGGAATTGATCAATATAGTACTCAACGGTCTTCCCAAGACATGGGATGCATTTGTCGCAAGCATGAACACAAGGAAGGAGTATCCTACATTTGAAGAACTCTGGACTTGCTGTACACAAGAAGAATCAAGGATTAGTGCAAAAGTGAAAACTCAAAAGAAATATGATGATCAAGCCTTCACAACAAGATTCAAGTATTTCAGGAACAAAAGGAAGTTTGGTTCAAGGAAGAAGCCAAATCAAGAGAAAGATATGTCAGAAATACAATGCTTCAGCTGTCGAAAATATGGTCAATACAAGAATCATTGTCCCGAGCTAAAGAAAAGGAAGGAGACACACAAAGCATCAGTTGCCGAAGAAAGGAAACCCTCAAGGAAGACCAGGAAGGATAAAACAAACTTCTTCTTCTAAGACAAGGTAACAATATTCTTCATAGTTCTTGTACATACCATGTTTACATAGTTTATGTACATATCTTGCATATCTATAAAATGTTCAAAGAGAAACTACACCTATGGAAGAACAAAAAAATAAGGACTCATATCACAATGACTACAAGTCAGTTAATACACATGAAAGGATGAAGTACATCAACAACCTTTGGTAACAATTCATGTGGAAGTTATTACATAAGTAACAGCTTCAAGATAAGCCGAAATCAGAATCAAACTTGAAGAAACCTAGAAGGAGTAAAAACAAAAAGAAGTCAGCAATCAAGAGGAAATTGGGAAAGGACTTATGACACCTTGCAAAAGGCAATAAGGATGCAGACAAAAGCGTGGGCTCTCTTAGTTGGAGGGAGCTGATTACAAAATTCCAAAAGATGAGCATGCACTCATGCATGAAGCAGGGATTAAGAGGGAGCTAATCCTAAATAATATGATCCATTGAAGATGATAAAATATCTATCCATGGTAGCAACCATGAAAAGCAACACGTGTTCAAGTGTGATTTTAGAAGAAGACTTCTTTGAAAAGAAGCCTTAAAATATCCCTGGTTGTCCATCAACATCCATGATCCTATGATGAAAGAAAGAAGTTGGAATCTTCAGGGCATGGAATCTATAGAAAACTCCATGGACCCAATAGCTAAAGAGAAACACGAGGAAGAACATGAAGATTCCAAGAGAGAAAGAAAATCCAGAACAACCAGTCATTGTATCAAGAATCACAAGACTGCCAGTCTGATATGAACTCACCAAAAAGCAATCAAGCAGAGGAACTGAAAGTTTTGATGAAGAACAGTGTATGGAAGACTTATGAATGAAAGCATTGCAAGATCCAGAACTAGAGGTTCTCCCAGATGGAGGGAGAAAACTATGATGATTGTTTGTTCCAGTAAACCATACATACCTCTTCATGACCCATTATATCGTCCGCAATATCCATGGGTTGGAGTTTACATCAGATGAATACAAAGACTATTCTCTAGAATAATTGAACAAAGAGCATATGAAGAGCAACCTCAAGGCTTTAAGGTATACCAAGAAGAGACCCTTGTATGTAGATGAAAGAAGACAACTTGGTAAAGAACCTCCAATGCACAGCAGAAGCGTGGTGAAAAACTTTCTATAACAGAGATATTGTATCAGAATGGTTACTCAGAAACTCGGGATGATGGATTACTAATCAATGACAAACTCTCATAATGACAGAAGAAATACCACTTGGATATGTTCCAGTTTGACCCTTGCCACGATGTTATGAGCTAGTAGGAAACAAAAGATGATTCCAATAATGATATACTATATTGATCAGAGCTATATGAAGCCTTCAGAGAAAACCAATGTTCTAGAAAGACTGAAGTACATTTGAGATCAAGCATTACATTCTCTGTGATGAAGTCCATAAAAGAGAAGTGGTTCTCCAATATATATATCTCCACAAGATGAGCAGATAAGCAGATATTTTGGTAAGGCCTCTGTCCAAGATGAAAGAGTTTGTGTATTCAAGATGGAGCTCGTGGAGATGAGTTCCTTATTGAAAAAGGAAGAGATGACTCCGAGGTTGGGAGGGAGCATTGATGTGTTATTGATTTATGGACAGTCATTTTTCAGTTCGAAAAATGGTCCAGGATGAGCAGTTCCTTTCCAGTTTCGAAAGTGGTTTGAGATTTCTGACGGACAGGCATTTTCCAGTTTGGAAAATGGTCCAGATCAAACGGTCATTTTCGTAATGAAAATTGTTCGATGGATTGTTGATGTACCATAGACAATGATTCCCCTTGTAGCCAGTGTGGGGGAATGGTCCAGGACAATCTCTCTTCTTGATGGTCACTCTCAATAGTGGTCGAGAAGACTGGTCCGCGTCACCGGGCAGTCATTCTTTCGAAACTCACAATTGTGAGTAGTTTCAAAGAATGGTCCATTTTGGAGGTTGGTGCAGGACAATCATTCCCTTAGGAAATGGTCTGGACAATCATTCCCTAGGGAAGATTCATTCTCTCCAGGATGCACTTTGTTTAGTGCCCGAGGAATGGTCCAGATAGGTGAATGGTCCAGGTTCAACAATCAGGGATAGGCATTCCCTAGGGCAGATTCATTCTCTCCAGGTTGCACTTTGTTTAGTGCCAGAGGAATGGCCCAGATAGGTGAATGGTCCAGGCTCATAAATCAGGACAATTATTCTTCCTTGCTTGAGAAGAATAGTCCAGATAGCTCATCATTGATGTTTTACCTTCTGAGGGTAGATGCTCTTCCAAATCTCACAGATGTGAGTGGAAGAATGGCCCAGATGATTAAGTTTATATCATAACAATGTTTTCTGTGTAGGTTGATATAAGATGATATGATTGTTATGGAGACTGTATGTCTCCGGACAATAGATGTATACTATTGTGGTGGATATGTTCCACTGATTGTGACTATATGTCACTGATCAAGTATCTATGTGCTACTTGGTGTGGTAGTGTACCACTGGATTGTAGTTGTCTACTACTATGGATAGACACAGTTGTGTTCTATTGAATGACATTGTTCAGATTGCCTTGGAGACTATCAGTAATGTTGGAAATGATTATCAGCTAGATGGATGATCAATGGACATAGATTTCCCCAGACGAAAAATGGTCCAGGACATTTATTCTTCTAGGACACATGTCTGGATTAGAAGAATGGTTCTTGTGTCACTTTGTGGAGTGAGTGACTTATCCAACATCATGTTTGATTACTTAGATGGAGTATGGTTTTGAGAGATGATGCAGCTGATGACACTGATAGTGATGATGGTGCTCATGATCTAATCATGAGATAATCTATACGACTATGTTGATGCTACCAGGGTGAATGGTATGTTTATGCTCAAGACCATTACCTTCAATACCTCCCTAGCTAGGAGGGAGTGTTGATATTATGGTAGCTGCGGGAGGTATTTACCTCCACGTGTAAACCTGACGAGAATAGACTATTCCGGGAACCAAGAAGAAACCCTAATTAATTGGTTAATAACCCTAAAAGACAAGTCGGCTCAAGAGAATGACTTGTATTAGGTTATTAGCATCCAAGAGAAGAAGTCGGATAAAGGAAATGTTATATACTAAAGAACTAGTACCTAGAATGAGAAGTCGGCCTAGGCAGTCTACCATAATTAGTATAAATACAGGAGGCCAGTCTTCATTCTGGCCAATATTCTCAGAATTGCAGAAGCAACACTTGTGCGCACTACAGTTGGCCAGTTTGTGCATAAGTTTGGAGGAGAGTTGTTGTTTTAGCTGCTACAACTAGCAAATTTTGGTTTTGGCTTGGACTTTCTCTTGGTTATGGTTTGGACTCTCTGATCAACTCTTGTTACTTTTGCTTGGTTCACTATCCTTGGAGAAAGGTGTGCCACCTTTGTTTGGCTATCCAGCCTAGGGTTTGATTCTAGAATGATTCTCTGTCAAGGTTAAGGTGCTCGAGGGTGGCTTCGGCCTATGGTTGGGTGACAATATTGCTATATTGTCTATGGTTAAACGATCACATCCATTATATTCTAACACCACCCTCGTACATGAGTTTAATGATTGGCTTAAGGAACACTCGATAACAAAATAGAAGGTTATACATAATGATAATTTTTTTAGGAATGTGGGTTGGATTAATACCCATGAATAATTCCCCCCTTGGACCCCTCTCTCTTGTGGAATCATAGCCCCCCATCGTTCTTCATCTCTTTCATATCACAACTAGTGATTATTACTTTTATTAATTATTTCAATGTTCATAATATGCAATTCAGCCCCCAGCCACATTAAATCAATACGGGATCTTCGCCCCGACACATCAGCTCACCAACCTAGTTCACATTTATACCATTACATTAGAATTCATGGGGATCAAAATTGGGGATGTTACATTCCCATCCCCCTTATTTTTGTATTGTCCTCAATGCACAACACCTACAAGAGTGATTTCATTTTACAATTCCGGCTCCCTGGCCATTAATCAACATATAGGCTCTCCAGCCCAAAATCACACAGGCATTCCAGCCTAAGAAAAATTACAAAGGCACTCTGACCCCCAATACCACAAATAAATAGGTGCTTTGTTCCACAAAACATAGATATAAAGACACCCTGGCCCGAAACATATACATAAGCCACTGGCATTCTCCTACGGCTATCTTGATTTCCACCATCTCTCTTCCTTTTGACCTGCCCAACCCAAGGAATGTACCATTTGTTTATCAAGGCTAAACCAAGGAATGTACCATTTGTTTATCAGGGTTGACCCAAGGAATGTTCCCCCTTCTCTGTTCTTAGTCCATCGGGCTGCACCATTCGTTTATCAAGGTCTCTTAGGCACATGTAGTTAGGAATATCACTACTAGGAACTCAAGGGAATCACTGCTAGTAAAACCACTTAGTAAATAACCATTAGCAACCTTGTTGCTTCAGTGCAACTCACACATGAGTTCACTCTTCAGGACCGACAACCTGGCTCTTCGATAGTGCAACTCACACAGGAGCTCCCTCTTCAGGCATGACAACCTGGTTCCTCGACAATGCAACTCACATAGGAGTTCACTCTTCAGGCCTGACAACCTGGTTCTTCGACAGTGAAACTCACACTGGATTTCATTCTTCAGGCTTGACAACTTGGTTCTTTTGTTGTACTCACCCTTCTAGGCTCGGGTGTCCCTTTCATTGTTATACAGTTCCTTAGGTGATACATCATTTGCCAAGTTGTTCTTGCGCAGACGAATTCCAACTTGCTACCATACTTACACTAACAATCTATAGCCCGTGCCAATCATCCCATCTACATCATATGCATATAGTCAATATAAGACATCATCATACAATTTTCATTATAAAATTTCAAATATGTTTTACATTGGAAAACACAATTTCCCAAACATGAGTTTTCTACTCATAGTCGTTTTGCTCTTGCAACAATAGATATCAATATTCCTTATGGGCTTACATCCTTGTCATATCCAATACCATTTTGCATGCAATTTTCTCAATTTCCATGCAAGCAAACAAAGTGTTAGCATATCATAACAATTTCCAATT